>JAIUZE010001199.1:0-148808 GCA_022085475.1 Heliosperma pusillum | reverse complement strand
ATTTACCGTGAGAGTTGTCGTCTTTGTGTCGTTGTCTTTGAATGCGTGATTTCATGATTTTATTCATGGTCATTGCCTGATTGGACACCGTCATTGTCTTGGTTCGTGTTTGGATGATAATATGTTGGATTCTTTGTGATCATCGCATGACTTGACTGGTTTGTCTGTCGAGTCTCAATCTTATCAATCTTATCCCGCTAACGGTGAGATGCAAGCCCTAGTGAGCGTATTCGATTGCCTAAGAGTGTCTATTCCGAGTCTTTGAATAATATGATGGTTACGGATTTGATTTCCACATGATCTTATCATTTTCTATAGAATTGCCTATCTAATCTTATCGCAACTCACATGTATATCTGTATGTATGCATGCTTTACTTTCGTATTACCTTATATGTACGTTTGATGTAATATGGCTGGGAGAACCCGGAGTTACTCCCCACTGACTGTGGCATTCATGTTTTTCATGGATGAACAGGTTTCCTGCTTGGATGATTTTTGGATGTGACATTTTGGGGTTCGGGTGTGAGCTAGCGGGCGTTGTCCCTGGAAGTTCACCTCTAGACGATAGTAGCTAGTTTTTGTTAAACACTTGTTCTTTGCTAACATTTGAAGAGACCCCGTCTCTTTGTTGTATTTCCGCGTTTAGTTTGTAATATTTGACACTCCTCGTTTTATTTACAATGCATGTTTAAAAGTTTTTAAAATACCGTATTTCCGCATATCTTTTCACATGCTTGTATGTTTTATCTTTCCGCATTCGCGAGGGTTGTCACAGTTAAGGTGTGTTGTGATGCTACTATCGCTTTCCCGCTACTAGTTGCCGGGACCTTTGCCGCCTCTAAGCTAGAAAGGGAGAGTATTTCATGAAGTAGATTTATATTTATACTATTGATAATTTGAGTTACCATTATCTTAAGCTAATAATGTGTTCGAATGTTTAATAATATTATTGTTATAAGCTTCATTGTCTATGCTTTATATGTCATTACTCCGTATTAGAATCAGCGGATTTTGAATAATAATAATACTCGGTAATATTGAATATGTGACATATACTCAGCCAAATGATATAAACACAATTTCCTTCCTGAAGCCATGCAGGACCGAGAAAAAAAAACAGAAGCAATAATTCTGTTAGAAACTTTCCATTGAACCCCATCGAGGTTCACACACAGGGACGGATACAGCAATACTTGTATCTGAGTGAGAGGAACTTTAACCGTAGTCTAAGGCAGGTACTCGGTATACCTGCAATATCGGAGATATCTCAATTGCAGGTAACTTTCAGGCACAATGCAATTAAAAGATGACAGTCAATGAGGGTGTTAAATAACAATAACAAAAGAAACATAATCCGAAAAACATCTACTGGATAGATATAAACATACTTGGTATAAAGAAATGTACAGTATATCAGTGCAAATCTGTATGTACACTGGCAACATGATGAAATCACAAGTAGCAATTTACATGACGAGATTACGCTTTACAAAGTACGAATCAAATCATCGTCAGTTCGTAACATCAAAGATGACAGCCTTGCAATCGCAGCTTACGAGACTTCTTCACTATCACGGTTTAGGCTGGCTCCTATAGATCATCTACGATCTTGCAAAGTATCTAAAGGATAGACATAAAACTGTACTCCGGTCTCCCTATAATGTCGTATAAGATTGAATTTACAATGAAATTACTTACACAGAGGGAAATCGCTCACTGAAAAACCCTGCATCAGAAGCTGTGGAAGTTGAGGCAAAGAACGGGATTTCATAATTCTAGACAGAAATCAAGAGGTATGCTATAGCAACTGAAAGAAATGTGGAGATGTTCACGGAATTTGTTTTCATGATGAGTGACGCCATGGAGGATAAACACTGGCAAATCACTGAGAAAACCGCTTGTAAGAAGTAGGGAGAAAGAACTAAGAAGCACGTTTAATTTTCCTCCAACAATCTCATCTATTGAATCACAAACCCACATCCAATCTCTTAATCATACTTCTCTCGCCAGGAGTAGACGAGAAACAACACCCAAGAAAGCGCTAACACAATATCCCCGATAACTTGCCTAGGCAAATCCTGTGCAAGATCCTCGAGTTTCATCTCAAAGTAAACCCTCCAAACAGCCATTAAAAGGTGGAGGAGCACACAACCCTTGGCAAAAAAGCTCTGAAATTTGTCGTCCTCGACAAAAGCAACCATAAACAAAAGAAACCCGATCACAAATAAAAGCAACCCGGAAAATGATTCCGATGTTTGTATCAATAACTCATCATGTGATGTTGATCCTTGAAGCTTGCTTGCTATTTCTTGACCATGACCAAATTCAGAGATCTCTTTTGTATAAAACATCATCATAGCACCACAACTAAGCGCAATTCCTGAGTGTAGAAGGCAGATAACAAAAAACCCCGAAGAAACCATCGTGTTCCAAATATCCACAAATTTTCACCAAATTAAACTTTATATGCTACACCACAAATCCTCCAAATTATCGAAGCTTCTTGAATTATATACCCCGAAATAACTAAGTTGGTGAACCCGTGATCGTCAAACCCTACAAAGAGCAAGATGAACTCCACAAAAAATCAATAAGATATCCACATGTGCCCATCTCACATCAACCTACAAAGAGGGAAAAAAACAGCAAAACCCTCAAACAACTAGCCTTAAATTTCGCATTATATCAATAACAACAACAACAACGTTACCCCAGTGCCGCAATGGCTCCCGCAAATTTCACATATTATCAATTTAACAAGTAAAACATACCCCAAAAATTAGCAAATTTGATCAAAACCTCAAACAAATAGCCTCAAATTTCACACATTATTTATTATAGCATAATAAGCTAAAATAGTCAATAAATTAGCAAACTTGATCAAACCCCTCAAACAACCAGCCTCAAATTTCATATATATCAGCAAAAATACTCCATAAATTAGCAAACTTGATTAAAATCCTCAAACAACTAACCTCGAACTTCACATATATTATCAATATAATAAGCAAAAATACTCCACAAATTCAGGCAAAAATACTCCACAAATTCAGGCAAAAATACTCCACATATTATCATTTATCAATATAATGAGTCAAAATACTCCATAAATTAACAAACTTAATCAAAACCCATTACATTAATCCACTTAAGAAGATAATTAATTCAACTTTAAAGCACAAATTAAAGTCAAACATTAGTATAAATCAAATAGGAAAAAGTCACTAAACCCATCATCAATTTTGAATAACTCAATCAATCAATTAATAAAAGCTAAAATCTTTGGATCAATGATCAGAACCCTTGAATACCCAGCTCAAATCAACAAAAATTTAGGATAATAAAAAAAACCTGTAATTTGGGGCTCAAATGTAAGTATTCTTCAGTTTTTAAGGACATTGATAAGATAGAGATTTAAACAAAGCAAAAAAAAAATGAGGCTTTCGCAAATTTTGGAGTAATAATTAATTTGTTAAATGTCAGAGAATAAATGCAAAAGGGATTAGAGAAGAGTTAAAGAGGTGTTAGAACTTAATTGTTGTATTAAACTTGTGATTAGAGGGGGTTTGGTATAACAAAGAACACAAATTCTCATTCACAAGTTACGAGAGGTTAATCCGTCTTGAGCTTAAGACGGTTAGAAAGACTCGATAGAAAATTGGGAGTTTTGGTCAAGATTATGGTAGGGAAAGATATTATTATCATGATCATTATTATTAAAAAATATAGTACAAAATCACAAAGTGTAGGTGTGTATTCTTTTTTTGTTTTTATAGGAATTGGGATGCAAGATTGATTGTGACTTTGGGACTTGTAACTTGTAAGCATGGGATATATATTTTTTCTTTTATAATTTTTTTTAAATGTATTGTGGATTCGTGGTGGACAACCGAATAAGTAAATAACGAGTAATCTAAGACCATCCCTAAGCAGAGGTCGCGCTAACTAGGTCGCGACCCGGTTTTACTCTTAATCCCACTTTAATTATCTTGACCTACTTTTACCCTCCCAAGCAGAAGGTCACGACTTAGGTCATCAACCCAATCATTTTCCACTTCACATCATTCCCAATCATTTCCCACATTCTCTACCCCACTTTTCTCTCTCTTACTTTTCTAATTATTTTTCCTAACATTTTATAAATCAATTTTTTTTCTATTACTGTAAATATCTTAATTGAATTAAAAGTACCCCAATATTTTACGGCTATGTTAATCTTATGAGGTACTTTACGGAAAAAAAAATATTAAATAACAATTTTATTATTTCGAAAAAAGATTAGACGATTTCATTAACAATTGAAAAAATGGATAAACATAATTTCACATATAAAATAACGCATACATAATTAAAAAAATTAAAACATTGAATACTACGAAATGCATTAAAAGCCCCTTTTAGTTACGAAAGTTTTGCCAAATATACTCAATAAGATCATTTTTCAATGCGTTATGAGTTGCACAATCACGAATTTAGCCTTGAATTTGTACGAACCGTTATTATAATTAATCCAACGTGTCGTCAACTTTGTGAACAAAAATTATCAAATAAACCAAACCCCAAATCAACCCACTCACCCATTCATCTTCAATGGGTTAAATTACGTGTCGTCAACTTGTGAACATTAAACCAAATAATTTATAATTTTCCATTATCAAATAAACCAAACCCCAAATCAACCCATTCATCTTCAACTCTTTCCTAATCAATTTTTTCCCTCTGATCTTCTCCATCATGTAGCGTCGCCGTTCATCATCACCGCACATCCTCATTATCTCCACCATGGACCACCATTATCGTCACCATTGTAGATCGATCAATAGGTAAGTCGAGTATGTATTTATATTCAATTTTTGTAAAATTTCTGATTTGGTTAAGAATCAATTTCTTATATTTTTTAAGTTTCCACTTTGATACTCGTATTACTTATAGAAATTAGCAAGATTAAAATGGAAAACAAAACTGGGTCAAAATACATCAAAATTGAGTTTATTTTGTAGGCAATTAAAAAATATAGTCCTTTTTAATACACTTGTATTTTTTCTTGTTTTAATTTAGTCTATAATATCATTTAATTTTGTTATGAACTTCTTCTTTCTTTTTTCTCATTTTTGGGGAAACTGACGGAAAGTAGCAGAGGTCATGGCAGGCATTTTCTTGGAATTTTTTAGCTTAACCAACCAGCGGATGACACCTATCAGGTCATCAACTGGGTCAATTTCTACCAAACAAGGTCACCAATTGCCCTTTTCTTACCAAGGACACTCCCAGGGTCACCCTAATTTTTTCTTAATTATGGATTAAGATGACCCAAGCAAGGTCATGACCTCCCAATTGACCTTGCTTGGGGATGGTCTAAGTAACACGGTTTAAATACAGTCAAGCTCAGATGCAATAATTTTTTTGCCAATGATAATGTAACTATCATCTTTACTAATGTCACTCAATTTGTGAAAAATTGAACAGTAAGACTTCCATATACGGAGTAATTAGTTTGTATTTGAGTAGCATTATTAAAAATGGTAGTGACGTTATCATTACCTATAACTTTCTTTTATGATCTCCATTAGCTAATTATGAAGTTTCAAAATCTAAAAGTCAAACACGACATTGCAAAAAAAAAAAGATTATACATCGGATATAGTACCTCATACCTTTTTATTTTTTGAGTTTACACATATTTTTTCCGAGTATATACAATTTGCAAGTTATATAATAATTTTTTGATGGAAAAACTCAAAATTAATTTAATTTATAAGTATAGTTTTTGAATAATGTAGTATTTTTTTAGCTCAATACTTAAGTAAACATGCTCAAAAATTTTATTGTAAAACTCAAAAACTTTAACATATAGCTCAAAAAGATTTTCATAAAACTCAGAAAGTACATAATTAAATGTATAATCCATGAACTGCCCTTTGGGACAACCTAATGAGATTGTAGGTGCAACAAATCTTGAGTTTACATTTTTCAGAAAAACATACTTCTAATTGAGTATTAAGTTTTTCAAGTCTCAACTTTGCACTTTTACTTACTTGTTTACTCAAATTTTAAGCTTTTAATAATTATTATAATTCATACATTGTCTTAAAATATCATAGCTATGGTAAAAAAAAAATCACAAAAATAGATCGGAGGAGAAATAAATGATTTTCAAAATTTGATTTCCCATCCCATGAAAAGAACAGCATGTCTTGCTTAAGGAGGAGACGACATGTCTAAAAGCTTTAGACGGGTCAAACCCCCTCACAATAAAGCAAGTGGAGGGAGCCCCACTTGCTTTTTTGTGAGGGGAAGACGGGTTATCCTGTCTGAAATGAGAATTTGTGTGAAGAGAATGCCATACTTGCGTGGATCGAGTTTTTGTTTTGGACAGCTCATGGAGTCACATTTTTAAGGGGGTGAACCGTGGATGGGCTCTATTTTTCATTATTTGCTCGCTCTATTTTTCATTTATATTTTCATCTTCATAAGCATATAGGTATATACCTGTGACAATTTGCTTGAGAAAATCACAAGTTCAAATCCTCAACGGATATCTACTTATCCAACTTGTCATCGACTCATGGATGATCTCATACTCGATCTCATTTAATTACATTTTTCCAATTTGCAGCAGCACTTTAGATGGCTTCCGAGGAAACAGCAATGAATCAGGAATTTTTTGCTAAAGTAGGGCTCATCCTACATCTATTTACCAAAATAAGGCCCGTTTGAAACTATTTACCAAAAATGGGTCCACGTCATCAATTTCCGCCTTTTTATTTTTAAAAATTTTTTTAATGCATCTCGCTCTCCAGGAGAGCGAGATGATTCAGCGTCAAATGAGAAAACCTTCTGCCAATCTATTATTTGAGTTCTTCACCATGTCGCTCACCCGCATAGCGAGAAGCTATTGAATTCAACATATTCTCGCTCACCCAAACAGCGAGAAGCTACAGCAACATCTACAAAACAAGGCAGCCCCCCTTTCCCCCTTTCATTTACTCGACAAAATTAGAAAAAAAAACCCGAAAAACTCAAACCCTAAAAACTGAATTTGTCACTCTCTAATCCCAACCCACCCAAATCACTCCTTCATTTGTTTCAATCACACTATAAGGTAATGACATTCCCTTATTATTAATTAACTCTTGTTCATTGCAATTAAAATTCAATTTATAATTGATTATATGTATTTTCCCCTTTCCATATTAGGTAAATTTGGGTTTAAGTAGTTGATTTCATAGCTTGTTTTCTTTGCTTAGGTTGTTTTAATCAATTGATTTGTTGTGAAAAAATTGAAATGGAGAAAATCAATTACCCTTTGTGTTGTTATTGTAATGGTGAGATAATGGTTGAAGGAGAAAATGTAGCTTATAAAGGTGGGGAACAATTTTTTGTGTTTGTTAGTAGCAATCAAAGCTTTAATGAAGTTTGTTCTTTAATTTGTGATGAATTAGAGGTTGATGGTAGTGAATTTGCTTTGAAAATTAAGATGAAGTATCCTAGTGTAAAAGGGTATAAACTGTTGTCTTTAGATAATGCCCGGGGTTTAAGGGTGTTATGGGCTAGTGTATATCATTCAAATGCGGCATCTATGGATTTGTTTATTGACTTGACACCAATCCAACCATCTAATATTCCAAATTTAATTCCTAATCCTTCATCCGTTGAAAGTAATATAACTTTTACAAACATGTTAAGTCAAGTAATGAGGGGAGAGGATCCCATGTTTTGTGTCTCTTTAAGTGCGAATAATGTTGATCAACATCAATATGATGTAAATTTTAATGGGGGTGAGTTTGAAGAAAATGAGGATGATATTTTGATAAATGAGGTGGATGATGATGATGAGGTGAAGATCTTGTTACACCTTCCGCTCCTAGTGGGGAGTTTACTAGGCTTCATGCTATTAACGAACAATTTGTTAATAGATGGATAGATGGGGTTTATGTTGAATTTGTTAAAGGTGGAGAATTTTGTGTTGGCCAAAGGTTTAACAACAAACTTATTTTATCACAATTTGTCCGACAATATCATATTGAGAGGAATCAAGTTTTTCGAACCGCGGAATCAAAATCTACCATAGTTACATACAAATGTGGTAGAAAGCCAACTCCTTGCACGTGGACCTTAAGAGCATCTAAAAAAGATGTCACTAAAGATGCTTTTACTATAGTCACTTACAAAGGTCCGCATTTACCTTCTTGTGTTGTTGATGCTCCTCCCATTGATCATCCTAACTTAAATAAATCCTTCATTGCCAAACACATAAGGACACTTGTTGAAGCGGATTGGGGAGCTAAAATTTCTTTACTTAGAGCCTCAATGACCACTCAATTCAATTTCACACCTTCTTACATGAAAATATGGCATGCAAAACAACGTGCTATGGCAGATTTGTATGGTGATTGGGAGAAGTCATACGCGTACCTCCCTCGATACTTTCGTGCTTTGCAAGAGGCAAATCCGGGTACCGTTGTTGAATTTGGGAATAAAAGGACAGGAAAGGAAAACGAGGAGCAATTTGATCGTGTTTTTTGGGCATTTGGACCTTCTATTAGGGGTTTTGAGCATTGTAGGCCACTTATAACAATCGATGGAACTCATTTGTATGGAAAATATAAAGGGGTCCTTTTGATTGCCATTGGAGTTGATGCCAATGACCAAATCTTTCCATTAGCATTTGGCATTGTTGATTGTGAAAGTATAGATACTTGGGGATGGTTTATGGGTTGCATTAGACGTTTAGTCACTAGAAGAGAGGGTCTATGTGTTATCTCTGATAGACATGTTGGTATTATGCGGGCAATGAATAATGTTGATTGGGTGGAACCACATGCCTATCATAGATTTTGTATTAGACATCATGCATCAAACATTAACACGAAATTCAAAAGTAACGAAGTAAAGCTAGCTTATCTTTCAACCGCTGGTGCAAAACAATTGAAAAGATTTAATAGAGGGATGGCCAAAATTGGAGAAATGAACCCTAGTGCAAAAGCTTTACTTGAGAACATTCCACCTAGCAAATGGTCTTTATGTCATGATGGTGGACATCGATATGGTATTAAAACTACTAATAATTCCGAATGTTTTAACGGTGTTTTGAAACGTGTTCGGTTTTTGCCAATAACCGCTCTTGTGAAGGCAACCTTCTTCCGCCTTAATTCTTATTTTGTTGAGAGGCGTGGGAATGCAAATGATAGGATGTTATTAGGTCACACATGGTCTGAAAAGGTGCAAAAGAAACTTCAAGAAAACATTGATCTAGCGGCACATCATACCGTCACTATTTTTTATCATCAAACCGGACTTTATGGAGTTGTCACCGGACGTGGTAATAGGCTAACAACTGATGCTCAACATTCACATACGGTTCACCTTTCTGAAAAAACTTGTACTTGCAATAAGTGGCAAATTTACCACTACCCTTGTTCACATGTGATGGCGGTATGCCGGTCTTTTGGTATAAGTAGTGACCAATATGTTGATCCCTTCTATTCTTGTGGTGAGTTATATGGTTCATATCGTCCAATTTTTCACCCAGTTTCCGATGAAGCTAATTGGGCTCCTTGGGTTGGTAAGAAACTAGTGCCTAACCCTGAATTGAAGAGAGGTGGAGGGCGTGGAGGGCGGCCTAAATCTTCTAGAATCCACAATGAAATGGATTCGCGCTCAACGGTGACATGTAGCATATGTCGTGTGGAGGGTCATAACAAACGCGGTTGTCCATCGAAAGCTAGTTCCTCGTCTGCTTCGGATTTGAACTTTGTAACAATGTGATGTATTATTTCTAGTTACTTTTCTATTTTTACAATTTGAACTTCGGATTTTTTCTAGTTACCTTATTGTATTATTTCTAGTTACTTTTGTGTTACCTTTTGTATTAAACTTGGAATTATTAAGTAACTTTTTCAATATCAATTTCTTTGTTTCGTGCTTTTGGTGCCTATCGTTTGTTTTGTAGATTATGGATCCCGGACCATATGACCCCAGGATTTTACATCTTCAAGAAAGTCATAGAAGCACCACTATTTGGGATGGCAAGGTAATAAATACCATTACATATTGCTTTCATAAAATATTACTTACCATTAGTCCATATTTCTAATATTTCAAATAATTTTATTGAAGGAATGTCCACCACTCACTTGTAGAACTCACATGAAGGTTCTATCCACATTTGTAGTTCCCGGTCCCGTGCTAGACTACGTAAGCAATACCCAATTTAATGGAGCATCAAGGCTTTGTTATGTGCCCATAGACAATGACTTGATCACCGCTTTGGTTGAGCGGTGGAGGCAAGAAACACATACCTTCCATATGCCTTTTGGGGAAACCACCGTCACTTTACAAGATGTGCAAATCTTGTTGGGGCTACAAATAACCGGTAAAGCCGTTACGGGACTTAGTGAGCATCCATGGGGTTTATTATGTGAGCAATTGCTTGGCCGTAGGCCGTCAAGTGAATGGTTGAAGGGTGGTAAATTGAAACTTAAATGGCTACATCAAAACTATCAAAACTTACCCCAAGATGCGAATGAAGAGACGTTGCATCAATATGTGAGAGCATATTTGCTCTATTTGTTTGGTGCGGTGTTGTTTTCGGACAAGACAGGTAATTTAGCAAGTTTGCTTTACCTCCCACTTTTATCTGACTTGACCAAGTTAGATGAGTTTAGTTGGGGTAGTGGGGTACTAGCATGTCTTTATCGTAACCTATGTAAGGCTACGAAAAAAGATGTTTGGCAAATTGTCGGGCCACTCCTCTTGTTGCAACTTTGGAGCTGGGAAAGGATTCCAATTGCTCGCCCGGTTATTAAACGGTCTAAGGTACCTATGGTTGAAGGAGTTGATTATCCACTAGGGTCGCAAATGAGGGCGGGAGTTGATCCTTTGGGATGTAAATGGCTTAGGATATGTCGTTCATTTAAAGATCATAGGCTAGGATTAAGCGTGTTGAGGGACCTATTTGATAGAATGGTTGAGTCGGAGTTTGTTTGGGTACCCTACACACAAAATTGTGGGATTTGTATCCGTATACAACCCTTTAAATCGACAGGATTATAATGAAATTTAACTTATATGATTAATAGTCATAAACAAAATTGCATAAGACGAAGGGATTAAGAAATAACCTTTAGTCCTTGCGATAAAGGCCTAAGAACAAATACCAAAATAGGTATTCTCCTAATCAAAACACCCTAGATGGAACAAGATATGCCTTGAGATTGCTAGAACTCTTGAGAAACCGTTTTCTCTCTTTTTGTGAATTATGTGATGGTGGAGGCTCAACTTGTGATTAGGGTTGATCAAGATCTTTAAAATAGGGAAACCAATTCCTTTATATAGTCCCCTATCACAAGGTATCCTAGTGTAATTAGGAAAGGTATTTTCTTTCCTAAAAACCCTCCATATGGCCGAAATTTTAGAGTATTATAATACTTTATTTTCGGTTCATATTTAGCTATTAATATATTGCAATTAATATCCGTATATTATTAATTATAAATATCCGTATATTTACAATTTTACTAATTCAACATATCAGTTTATATTTAATTTAGCTTGCAATATATATGACAATTAAATATAACCTTTTATATTTAATCGCGAATTACTGTTAATTCGGCTAAACAACATTATTTAATCTGTATTAAATAATTTTTTATCATCACATTGACTAACCGTTTAGTCAAAAACACTGACTAACCTTTTAGTCATATTATAAGGCATCAATATAATTATTTTCTCAAATAATCATATCTCTCGAACACATCCAATAGGTGTGACTTTTAGGGACCAGTTGATTACCGCCATCAGTATGACAATAACGTCAAACTTATCTAGCAAGCCAACCGTTATTGATAAACGTTAATCAACTGATTATTATACGAAGTATACCCTGTGAACCTACAGAGATTTATTTATGTTATTGCACTAACTGTGGAGGACACTGGCTCCAACAATCTCCCACTTGTCCGTACAAGTGTATGTGCGATAACCGATTCTCATATCCTATATAAATTTCTCCCACTCAATGTAAACCAATTTGCAAAGTCCGTATTTACAAAGGTCGTAGTTTACAAGTGATCTGTATCAAGAGTGGTTTTCCCGACTAGAGAGTAACTCAACTGATAAACGAATCTGTATTCGAGCATGGCCATGCATTTCAGTTACAACTCCTCGAGTGGCCCTAAGAAATGATATAACCTGATAAAGGTTGGATATTTTCTTCAACTCGAAACTTGCAGAAACAAGCGTAGTATGAAATGACCCAGTGAAAATCTACTTAGCCTCCTGTTACGGTCGACCATGAGAAAGAAACCAAAGTCATCCAAAAACTGCCTTAATCTCAAGAGACAGTCGATAGTCAAAAGAATCGACTCTAGGAACACTATGGATGTCCTAGCCACGACCTGGCACAAATGTTCCGTAACATCTAGGATTCCATAACGTCGTCACAAAACTGTCCTGCGAGGTATCAGTATATCCCGCATATGTGATCGATCAGTCAACTGTTTGACTTATGGCTCGTTGAACCCACCATCAATCGACGTCACAATATAATCACCAGAGTTATCAGCTCATGTAGGTGATTACGGACCAAAACATATATAAAGTAATTCAGTTCACTTTGTGGTGTTCAATGTTGTCTGTACAACCCACATGAAAAACAATATATCAAACAAAACGATGATTTTATTAATCGTTTTATGAAAAGATACAGATGTCTAATCCATAAAAAACAACTAATACAACTCAGGAACACGTTTGATTCCCATGGAAATAACGTGCCCTACATGCTTATCATATCTTAAAGGTTTAGTGAAAGGATCTGCAACGTTATTATCCGTGGCAATCTTATATATCACTATCTCCCTTTGCTCCACATAATCTCGTATCATGTGAGTCTTCCTTTGTACATGCCTTGACTTGTTGCTGGACTTGGGCTCCTTAGCCTGGAAGATGGCACCACTATTATCACCATAGATGGTGATCGGATCATTCGAACTAGGAACTACAGTTAGTCCTTGTAAGAACTGACGCATCCATATAGCTTCCTTCGCAGCTTCTGAAGCAGCATAGTACTCGGATTCAGTCGTAGAATCTGCTATAACATTTTGTTTGCAGCTTTTCCAGCTGACCGCAGCGCCATTAAGAGTAGAAACGAATCCAGACTGAGATTTTGAGTCATCTCGATCCGTTTGGAAGCTAGCATCTGCGTAACCGATTGCGCATAGCTCAGTGTCACCTCCATAAGTCAATACCCAATCCTTAGTCCTCCGTAGGTACTTAAGGATATTCTTAACAGCCATCCAGTGTGTTTCACCTGGATTGCCTTGGTATCGACTTATCATACTCAATGCATATGCCACGTCTGGACGTGTGCATATCATGGCATACATGATCGATCCTATAGCAGAAGCATAAGGAACCCGACTCATGCGCTCGACCTCTTCCGATGTCTTAGGTGCCTGAGCTTTGCTCAGCTGCATCCCAGAAACCATAGGAAGGTTCCCCTTCTTGGAGTTGGTCATGCTGAATCTCTCAAGAATCTTATCTATATAAGACTCCTGACTGAGGGATAACATCCGTCGTGATCTAGCTCTGTAGATACGGATCCCCAAAATTCTTTGTGCCTTGCCCAGATCTTTCATCTGGAAATGGTTCTTTAACCAAACTTTTACCGAAGTTAAGAGAGGTATGTCATTCCCAATCAAGAGTATGTCATCAACATACAATATCAGGAAGACTATCTTGCTCCCACTCGACTTGATATATAGACATGGTTCCTCGACCGATCGAGTGAAGCCATTCTCTTTTATCACTTGGTCGAAACGATGATTCCATCTCCGAGATGCCTGCTTAAGTCCATAGATGGAACGCTTAAGCTTGCATACTTTCTTAGGATTTTTAGGATCAATGAAACCTTCGGGTTGTACCATGTACAACTCCTCCTCCAAATAACCGTTTAAGAAGGCGATTTTCACATCCATTTGCCAAATTTCATAGTCATGAAAAGCGGCAACCGCTAAGATGATCCGAATGGAACGCAGCATGACTACGGGTGCAAAAATCTCATCATAGTGCAAACCGTGCACTTGAGTGAAACCCTTTGCCACTAGTCGTGCCTTGTATGTATCTGGTTGTCCTTCTACAGAATGCTTTATCTTATAAAGCCATTTGCACCGAAGAGGCCGAGCCTTATCAGGTAAGTCAACCAGATCCCATACGTTATTCTCATACATAGAGTCCATCTCGGATTGCATGGCTTCAAGCCATAGCTTTGAGTCGGAACAGGTCATGGCACCTTTATAGGTAACGGGTTCGTTTCTCTCTAGGAGTAAACCGTCATCTCTCTCATTCCCTTCGACCATACCAATGTATCTGTCTGGAGGAATAGAGTCTCTACCCGACCTTCTAGGTTCCAAAGGAATATTAACCGCAGCCGACGATAGAGGAACAGTTTCCTCCATTGGTTGCTCGGTTGTTGGTTCTTGAATCTCCGACAGATCGAATGTTCTATTACTCGTCCTATTCTCGAGAAACTCTTTCTCTAAGAACGTCGCACTAGCCGCAACAAAAACTCGATGTTCGGTAGGCGAGTAAAAGTAATGACCAAACATCCCTTTTGGATAACCAATAAAGTATGTCTTGACCGATCGTGTGCCGAGCTTATCGTCAGGTCTCCACTTGACATAAGCCTCGCAGCCCCAAACCCGAATAAAGGACAAGTTAGGGACCGTTCCCTTCCATAGTTCATATGGAGTCTTGTCTACAACTTTAGACGGACTTCGGTTCAGTATTAAAGTAGCTGACAAAAGAGCGTATCCCCATAATGAATCAGGTACAACCGTGTGACTCATCATGGATCGAACCATATCTAGTAATGTTCGATTTCTCCGTTCGGACACACCATTCAACTGTGGCGTTCCAGGTGGAGTTAACTGTAGTACTATACCACAGCCTCTAAGGTGTTGATCAAACTCATTCGAAAGATATTCGCCACCACGATCCGAACGTAGTGCTTTAATCTTTCTATCCAGCTGGTTCTCAACCTTATTCTGGAATTCCTTGAACTTTTCAAAGGACTCACTTTTATGTTTCATTAAGTAGACATGTCCATATCTACTTAAATCGTCCGTGAAAGTGATAAAATATCTATAGCCATCTCTAGCGTTGATTGACATAGGTCCACACACATCTGTATGTATGAGTCCTAATAGGTCAGCAGCGCGCATTCCAACACCTTTGAAGGAAATTCGAGTCATTTTGCCTATGAGACATGATTCACACGTGCCAAATGATTTATAATCAAATGGAGAGATAGTCCCATTATCAATGAGCTTCTTCACGCGTTTCTCATTTATGTGTCTCATACGACAATGCCATAAATAGGTTTGATCTTTGTCACCAACCTTTGCTTTCTTACTATTCATATGCATAACATCTGTGCTTTGATCTAAAACATAAATTCCGTTTATGGAAACTGCTTTGCCATAAATCATTTCGTTTAACGAGAAAATATAGCTATTATCCCTTATTACAAAACAAAAACCGTCTCTTACAAGTACGGAAACAGAAATAATGTTTTTAGATAAACTGGGTACATAGTAGCAGTTATTCAGCAATAACTCAAATCCACTCGAGAGCTGGATCACATATGTCCCTACTGAAACGGCAGCAACTTTAGCTCCATTCCCCACTCGCAGGTCCACATCACCCTTTGCTAGAGTTTTGATGTTTCTTAGACCCTGCAAATGATTACACAGATGAGAACCACAACCAGTATCTAATACCCAAGTTCCGAAACTTGCATGGTTAATCTCAATCATATGAATAAAAGAAGGAGAAGACATACCAACAGGAGCAACACGGCCTGCTTTGATGTCCTCACGGTACACGGGGCAGTTCCTCCTCCAATGCTCAATCTTGTGGCAATGGTGGCACTCCACGCTACCTTCATCACTCTTTGTCTTGCCTTGTGAGCTACCGCTAGACTCACCAGGCCCACTCTTGATTTGTCCCGGCTTTTTGAACTTCGGCTTTCCTACCGTTAGGTTAGCCTGTGCCTTGCCCTTACCCTTGCCCTTGTTTGCAATCATGAGAACGTCTTGTTTCACGCTCCCCCTCAATTTCAGATCACTCTCGGTCTGAACAAGAAGTGAGTGTAGCTGATGAAGACTCTTATTCATGTCATTCATGTAGTAATTGGCCCTAAAAAGGGCATACCCATCATGAAGTGAATGAAGAATGCGATCAATAATGATCTTCTCATCTATTTTGCAACCAAGTGCTTCCAGTTTCTCGACATTCTCAATCATATCGAGAATGTGTGGGCTAACAGCTTGCCCCTTCTGGAGTTTTGCTTCAAAGAAGCGACAGGTATGCTTATAGCTAACAATCCTCGGAGCTTTCGAGAACTCGTTAGAGAGCGTGGTGAAAATCTTATTCGCACCATGGGCAATGAATCGCCTTTGCAAATTTGATTCCATTGAAAAGATGAGTACGTTCTTTATCGCACCCGCCTCCATTACAAAATCTCTATAAGCAAATCGATCATCAGTACTCGCATTTGGGCCTGGGTCGACCGGTAGTGGCTCAGTCAAGTACTTGAGCTTACCGTCAGCAATGGCAGCATTCCGTAATGCCGCCTCCCAATCTGCGAAGTTGGACCCGTTATTCTTCAGTCGTGTAGACTGATTCATATTGTCCATGAAGATCTTAAGCCAGGTCTCACGTCCGAGCGTGGCACTTGGCATTGGGTCATCAGTATGGCCAGCCATTTGTTATTAGCAGTTGTATATGAATATATTTGACTGTGGAAAAAGAAAATAAATATGATAAGTTTCATCGTTTTAAATTTGAGTCTAATGAAAAACTGTTTAATTAGATGACTCGTGCATTTATACAATTGACCTCCCTCAAGAATTATATAAATGATCCCAAGACTCAATTTCTGTAAATTGATAAGCCAACCTCTTGGCTAATTCTACTTTTAGAATTCCTGGTCGATAAATTTCTGTAAATTCTATCTTTAGTCCATCATAATCACGAGATATTACTCGTACTATAATGTTGAGATAAAATAGGTCAACACTCACTACTTACCCAACGTAGAAGGGGTCATATTATGACTTCCGACGAAGAAGGGGTTCATAGTAGCTTTTCCTATAAAGACTAGTCTCAATTTTATTTATAGGGGAAGGTCCCATCATCTTAACTTTAATTCATTTAAGTGAACGAATGTCTAGCAACTCGATAATGATTTAAACTAAGGTGATGGCCCTAAAGACGAGTGACATCCGTATGTCCATGATATAAACATTCAATCTATATGAATCATTTTTCATGCAATCTTAGGTGGTTTGGTTTAGGCGGAATATGATGCAATTTATTCTAGCATGTGAATAAGCAACGAGAAAAATAAAAAAACGCAAAATAAAGCACCTAGTGTGGCCTAACTACCAAAATGAACAAAATACAAGTTGGAATCCTCCTTGGACCCGAGTCTTGATGTTCCATCTTGGTCCATGTAGCGGGAGTGAGCTATCCGATCTCCGTCTCGAATCTTCTCAAAATACATTTAAAATTACAGATGTAAACCTATTTACATTCTAATTAAAAAACAATAATGAAAATTAAAATTACAAAGCGGAGATACGAGATCTCATAATACATCCAAGACTATGTTTCCTTCATTACGAAAACATAATCTACTAAGGCCACACTAGTAAATTACAACCGATTGTACAAAATTGCGTAAAATAAACCATTCAAGCGTCATTCAACATAATAAAAGCATCAACTAAAAATTAATCAAACAATGCAAAATTAAATTGATTAAATTATCCAAACCACCATTCTAATCACGTGATAATTCCGTAATTAATCACGAGATATCATTCAAATCCAATGAAAATTCATAATTAATATGAATTACAACGATATTATTTTAAACCGCTTTAAAATAATATGGTATCAATGTGAACCGCTTCACAAAAAAAATTCCCGGTACGGTTACTGTTCACCGTCAGGAAAAACGATTTTTTTTTTTTTTTTTTATATTTTAAATAACTGTCACGGTTTTTTAGAACCCTTTAAATCGACAGGATTATAATGAAATTTAACTTATATGATTAATAGTCATAAACAAAATTGCATAAGACGAAGGGATTAAGAAATAACCTTTAGTCCTTGCGATAAAGGCCTAAGAACAAATACCAAAATAGGTATTCTCCTAATCAAAACACCCTAGATGGAACAAGATATGCCTTGAGATTGCTAGAACTCTTGAGAAACCGTTTTCTCTCTTTTTGTGAATTATGTGATGGTGGAGGCTCAACTTGTGATTAGGGTTCATCCAGAAAAACTATAAAATAGGGAAACCAATTCCTTTATATAGTCCCCTATCACAAGGTATCCTAGTGTAATTAGGAAAGGTATTTTCTTTCCTAAAAACCCTCCATATGGCCGAAATTTTAGAGTATTATAATACTTTATTTTTGGTTCATATTTAGCTATTAATATATTGCATTAATATCCGTATATTATTAATTATAAATATCCGTATATTTACAATTTTACTAATTCAACATATCAGTTTATATTTAATTTAGCTTGCAATATATATGACAATTAAATATAACCTTTTATATTTAATCGCGAATTACTGTTAATTCGGCTAAACAACATTATTTAATCTGTATTAAATAATTTTTTATCATCACATTGACTAACCGTTTAGTCAAAAACACTGACTAACCTTTTAGTCATATTATAAGGCATCAATATAATTATTTTCTCAAATAATCATATCTCTCGAACACATCCAATAGGTGTGACTTTTAGGGACCAGTTGATTACCGCCATCAGTATGACAATAACGTCAAACTTATCTAGCAAGCCAACCGTTATTGATAAACGTTAATCAACTGATTATTATACGAAGTATACCCTGTGAACCTACAGAGATTTATTTATGTTATTGCACTAACTGTGGAGGACACTGGCTCCAACATAGAGTAGGCGGTGGGTCGTGCCGTGCCGGCACGCGCCCCGACCTGTCGTGCCAGCTCCAAATTTTGGCTCGGTTCAGGCCTGGTCCATCGGTCCATTTGGCCGTGTCGTGCCGGCCCGACCACCTCTACCCGCTGCCGCAGCCCGGCCATTGGCCCGGGAAAATCGGGCCCGTGTCGTGCCTGGCCCGTGGGCTTGGTCGTGCCTGACCCGGGCCGGCCCAATGTAATTTTTTTTTGAAAAAAAAAATTGATTTTTTAATGAATATAAATTATGAATAATGAATAAGAAATATTAATAATGATTTAAAAATATATAATTTATTAGTTACTTAATTAATAATGTATAATCAACTAAATATTGATGTAATTAATTATAAATATTAACGTAATTAATTATAAATTCGAATGAGACCCCGTGCTTGGGCCGTGCCGCCGTGTCAGGCCCGCCGTGCCTATCTCGGGCCGTGCCACCCTGTGCCCGTGTCGGGCCGTGCCTTGGCACGGAGATTTCTCTATTAGCCGCGCCGTGGCCCGCCTCCCTACCCGTCGTGCCGGACCCGTGCCGGCCCGAACTTTCGCTCGGGCTCGTGCCGTGTTGGGCCGGATTCGTGCCGGACCCGTGCCGCCCGTCAAACATTTGGCCCGACTGCCAACTCTACGTATATACTTTATCTTACACACTCTGAAATATTAAGGTCTAAACATACAGCATGTGTGCTAAACAACCCTCCTAGCTGTTTATTGATAAAAGGGGCGGACCAAGCTGCATTTTGTGAACTAGCACAAAAATGAGAGGAATCAAAAGAGCTTCTAAGTCCCATAGAGCTTGTGTTGCCTAAAAGGGAAAGATTGATTGAAAGATGTGAGTTGTCAATGGGCCAGGCTTGCGACAAATTTACAAAAATATTTATCAAATAATAAATAGCAAAATTTATTTGAACCAATCAGTGACGACATTTACAAAAATAAAAAACCAAAATCATTCTTAATAAAATTTTTGAATGAAATTAAATAAAACTGAGAAACTAAATCAGAATAACTGATGCCGGATTCAAAATACTGAAAAAATCAAGGTTGAAAAAATACCCAAAGCTTAAATAACTTTAATAAATACGAATTAAATTTTATTTGAGTTTAAATAAATAAAAAAAATTTGTAAGCAAATAAGGAGATATATATGTGATAAAATAACTAAAAAATAGAGCAACAATTATTAATTTCCAAACGAAAAAAAAGGAACATTTAAGTATAGTTGCGTGGCTAACTCGAAGCGAAATCGACATGGATGAACTTGATGGAGTTGACTATTTTATAGAAGTATCGGTAAAATATGGATCGTGAATGAAGGGAATAAATGAAATCATATAAATAATGAAATTTAGTTTTTAACATGAGTTTTATATTTTATATTGGAGAATATGGGAAATCAATTGTGAGTGACAGGCGGTGGATCGAAAATAGTGTGAGGAAATTAGGTTATGAAATTTTTGGGGGTTATATTGGGCGGACGGGTATGAGTGTGATTATTTTGTCAAAGATTAAGTCTTATGGATGCCTGGATTTGGGTTTGAGTATATTTTTGTGTGTATTACTTTAATCTGATCTAATATTTTATTTCGAGCTTATTTTCTTTAATCCGATTCAATAGTTCATCATCGATATTTTTGTATTTCAACAAATGAAAGCATCTCTTAAATTGGGTAATGGGTATATACGTTTTGACACTAAAACGGTCAATATCACTTCATTTGCATAGAAATGCAAACTTTTTATTAATCTCGATGCATTTTGATTTTGTGCTATCTATGCATTTATTTAATATATAAATAAATCAATGTTTTTTTGGGTCAGTTTAGCTTTTTTTTTTTTTAAAAATCTATTACTTATATATAGGTTAGTTTTGATAATTGATTCTTTATTTTAACTTAATAATATTAAGTGCCATTTCATATAAGTCATTTAAACTCATTTTGGGTCAATAAAGGTCAAGTTTTGTCGAGTCATTTTCAAGTCGGGTGGTTTCATGTCGGGTAAATTACGGCCTTATGGGTCAACATAACTCGGGCCATGTTCGGGTCAATTCGACAAGTGCTTTTATTGGGGTCACATTTTAATGATTATGTTAGTGGTGGCTACTTGCACAGGTCGGCCCTGCCTGGCTTCCCTGTCGGATCTACATTTCCTAAACTCGGCCGACACTCCCATTGTACTATCCGGGCCGGTTCAAGATCTAAGAAAATCGACTCGCCCTGCCATTTAACCCTTAAACCGGTCCGACCTAGCAAGCATTCCCCTACCCAAGGGACGGTTCATGGTCGAGTCGGTGAAATCGGCCTGCCTTCGGGTCGGCCCGACCAGGCTCGAACCTGATCGCATGGCCACCTGTACATTATGTACAAGTCTCTTAAATTTCCCTTTAAACATAGGTCAATTGCTAAATTATTTTTTTCCCCCGGAAACTCACTTTGGGTAGTGTTTCGCAAAAAAAAAATATATTCAAAAGGCTTGAGTTTGCAAGAAATGAAAAAGTAAGGAAGTATTTTACAAGTTGACCATTTTAAAAGGTAGTGTCTCGCAATTGATCATTTGTTTACTTCAACATGATGTAGGGTTCACAATGGAGAGGATTCTGATAAAAGTTTTTTAAAGTTAAGGCTATACAAATTTAAAATATTATAAAATGAGTCAAAAAATGTATTATGAAAATAAACTCTGTTTTTTATTTAGAGGTTGGTAAATGGAAAATTAGAGACAAAACGTACTCGGATTAATTGTGTTTTTCGCACGAAAGCCCACAATGGCCGCTGTTATTATTTAAGGGTCGTGCTAAAGAACGTCGACACATTACTAAATAACGTCGACAATTAACATTGAACTTCCAATTTTACCCCTCATAACTTTCCACTTTATACTCTCTCTAATGTCTTTCTTAATTTGAAATTTTTAAAAAAATGTTTTTTATTAAAAAACCAAATTAGACGGTTTTGAACACGACAACAACGTAATCAAACAAATAGTAAATCAATTATTAAATTATTTAGTTTTGCAATTTCCGATTAACACGGTTTTCATTATGTCGACCGGTGAAGTAACCACGATGAAGCTAATAACGATGTCGAAAAATGATACTTACTTTTTTTTTTAAAAAAAAATCATTTAAAAGACGGAAACGTAAAAAAAAAAAAACTGGACGTGAATAGTACATGTCCGGGCCTGGGCTTGGACATGAATAGTACACGTCCGGGCCTGGGCTTGGACATGAATAGTACACGTCCAGACCTAGGTGTGGACGTGAACTATTCACATCCAGACCTAGGTTCGGACGTGTACTATTCACGTCCAGTTAGTTTTTTTTTAAAATGTTTTTTATATTCCGTTAAATGACGTTAAAAAAAGTAAGTATAATTTTTCGACGTCGTTAAAAGCTTCATTGTGGTTACATCACCGGTCGACATGATGAAAACCGTCTTAGTCGGAAATCGCAAAACTAAATAGTTTAACAATTGATTTACGATTTAATGATAATTTCTAGTTATTTTAGAATTTTCTTGAAATGTTGGAGAGAAAATAGTGAGGGACAAATTAGGAAGTTCATTAAATTTGTCGATGTTATTTAGTAATTTGTCGACGTCGAATAGCAGCCTGATTATTTGAATTTAAGACGTGAACCGGTCTCTACTGGGCTTTCTCTCAAACCTCTGTGGGCTGGGTCCAACTTTAATGATCTGTCACTTCAACTAACTAAATTTGACAATTTTATTAGAAAAAAAGTCAAAGGACCTTTAAACATTTAAACATGCTTTTATTGTAGCCTATCTTTTAAGGTAATACATTTATGTGATTTTGCATTTTATTGCAATTTTTTATTCGGGTGCATGTGGAATAGTATAGGCATATTGAGATTAGTTAAATTGAGAAATGAAATAGTACTATAGATAAAAGAAGCTAGACTACCTTATAAAGAAAACAAGACTTTTAAAGCTTGTGGAAATGAGGTACAAGCACAACCATAGTAAAATTTATGGAATGGAGTACAAGCTAAAAACATTACCATCTATAACACTATAAAGTTATTTCGATAATATTGAATATCGATGTGGATTTTTGGCTGGTAAAAGAACAAAGGAAAGTAATTAATCTATGTACATGAGATGAAAGAAGACTAGGGCTTTTTTAGAGATGAGCACCTTATTAAGAAATCATAATGATGCAACATCATGGATCAATATGGCAAAATTACATAATATGTAGTAGGTGCTAAAAGGCCTAAAACCTTACAAAAAAAAAAAACTTAAAACCTAAAAGAAAAAAAGAAAAAAAAAATCCACAAACCCTACGCTAACTCCCTAAGGGCTAAGTCGAGACCACAACCCACTTTTTGAACTACCAACGCCAGTGACCCCCGCTGTTGCTGACGCCCCTTCTCGATACCACCTTATTTCTCTATTAACTCCTTTTCTTTACTAAATACCCACCCGACGACCACAATCTATAATCCCAACCCTAAAAAAACACTCTCCAAATCACGAAAAACTCTCTTCTACGATCTTTAACTTTCATTCTTCAATTAGTCTTGCTTGTGACGAGTCGGATTACTCTCGCAAGTTTGCAAGTAGGAGGGCAAGTGAGAAATCAATGGTTTCCCACTTGCAAGCTTGTAAGAGGGATTCGACCCGTCACAAACTTGTGACGGATAGTGACCGTCACAAATGAGAATTTGTGTTCTTTTTATCTAGTTTTAAATTTTAAATATAGAATAAGTTTGAAGTTTTAATAAATGACCCCTACAAATTTGTTGTCTTGGATAGGGCTGCCCAAAGATGCGAGCCGACCGGGCCGGGTTGGGGCGGGCTGGGGGTTGGGGGGGTCAGGGTAGGATAGGGGGCCCGGAACCGGCCCAGGCCGGAATGGTGAGGCAGGCCAACAGGCTGGGAAGAAATAGCCCGAAGGTCGGGCCGGGCCGGGCTGCCCCGCATCTTTGGGCACCCCTAGTCTTGGACCAGCCAAAAGCAGAATAAGGCCAATAAATTGATGAGAACGACAAACGTATCCAAATCTATAAAGAGCCCATCAAACTCCACTTGGCGAAAATAAATTAAATTGGACACTTTTTGTGCTAAACAAGATTACTAAAATCCAAATTATTTTAAAGTGATTAGACAATGAGTTCCTAATATCCAACAACTAATAGAGCCTTCACTTCCATTAGTACCATAGAGTCATAGGCTCACGTAATAGAAAAATCAAACAAACAATTACTAGGGATAATACATATTGTCCATTTTTACATCAAAAGTAATATACCATTAGTAGATCGTCCCTAACTTGAGTTAGTATAAGACCTTAACGAATTCATAAACTACCGAACTTTAAAAGAAAAATCCAACCACATCACTATAAATGCGAAAAATTCAAAAGAACTTTTCGTAAAATTGTTGAGTAAATTCAACGATTTTAATCGAACCAAAGCTGAACATACATACATACGTAAGCCATTTTTGAAAACTACTTTTACCTTTGATTTGTAATGACATTTATTTGTTTTTTTGTTTCTTTTGTTTCCTTTTAAGCTTTTAACCCAGGGCTATGGGTATAACCAAGCTGAGCCCAACTCTAGCTCACCTATAATAGAGCTCAGACTCATATTGTAAAAGCCGAACCCAAGCTCAAGTTTAGTTCATATGAAATTTTACAAGTTACTTCGTAGATCTCAAGCTTTGTTAGACTACATTTTTTTTAGCATTAAAATAAAACTAAAGTAATTTTTAAGTTACAATTTCGATTTTTGCTTAAAGAAACATTTCATACTTTAACTCTAACACATTTTTGTTCTTCTTGCAAGTGTTGCAACTCCATCACCACTATCATTACCATTCCCCATTTTCCAACTCCATATTCTTAAATCAATATTAAATTTTCCCCTCCTACACTTTATTACTTATTGAACACTCAACTTATATATACTCCCTTCATCATCTTTTTATCTCTTCTTTATTACAAGGCACTATTTGTTTTACCAGGTAAGTTTTTTTCTACTGAGCTTTATCATTTTTTTTTTCAAAAAATGGATGTGTTTTTTGTTTCTCTGGTTTCTTGATTGTTTTTTTTTGTATAGTTGGAAAATTTGTTGGTTTTAGTAATTAGATAATTATGTATAGGACAATTGGACAAATGAACCACATAGGCACATAGCAAGTACTCCGTCGTCGTCATTAAGCTTAAGATGGTTCAAATGTAATTACATACAAACCCAAAATACTTAGCTTAGATAAAAGTAAATGAAAGTAGTCAAGTAGGTAAATATAATTTTATGTGGTTGTGAGACTAAAAATGTGAAAGTTGTCGTTTCACATTAAGATCTTCGATTTTCATGGATAATTTGAAACATACAGTTATAATTCTCGGCAAATTTGTTACGTCTCATAACCCTTTTTTTCTTTTTTAACATTATTCTTAAATCGTCACAAGTCTGTGACTATATTAAGTAAGAATTTGCTATCGTATTATACCTAATCGATCAATCAAAATATTAAAATCACTCAAATAAGACAACTTGTATACGGAGTATTATAATAAAGAAGTTGTACCCCGTACTTTGTACGTCTTAGTATATCAATGAGTGAGTAATTGATGTAGTGTTTGAAAGAGTTGAGATTTACTTTGTCCTTTGGATACTAATTAATTTAAACCTAGGGAAAGAAGAGGATAAGTGTGGATTATAAATTTTAATATGCCTTGTTGTTAGTAATTATTGTTATTCTAATAATGATCTTGATTGGTTTTTGTCCTTACTATTCCCTAATATAATAATTAAACCTTTCATTGACCGACCCTTTTGTTAGGACAATACTCCAAAATTTATTACGGAATTTATATCAGTGACTCTACAAAGTGTTTATATTTGATTAAAATAATTCTCACAAAATTCTAAAAGTGTAAACAACATGTTGTATCGAAGGTAATATTTGAAAATGAACTAAAATGTGGGTATCAAGAAGACCGTTTAACACAAACTAATACTCCGTATATACTTATTGGGTAAGTCAGTCTTGTACACGTATTTTTGTATGATTTTACTGCTGCAAAAAAAAATACGGAGTATGTATTTTTGTACTTATATAAGTTTCGCATGTGATAGCATCTTGTTCCTAAGCATATATAAAGAGTAATGATAAATCACTACCGTTTTCACTGATGTCACTTAAAAATAAATAATAAGATATTCATATAATCAGCTTATATTTGGATGTCATTAAACAAAGATGTAGCGGTGTATCAATTTATCATCGCCCTAATAAAAAATTGAGTGAGATAAGACGAAACCGAGGAGCATGAGATGTGGGGACTTGGGGAGAGTTTGTTTTTAGTTGGTATCTAACTCAAACACCTGAAAAATGAAAACTGTGTTTGTTTGTGTTCTGCCTTATTTTTGCTGTGAACATGCATTAATCAATGTTATGTACTTCTGTAGTTATGTTTGCTTGTAAAGTAGTCATTGGTTTTGGTAGTTGGATTTTTGTTCCGATATACTAATATATAGCTGCAAGAAAACAGGTCATATATTGACTATAGTTTATAGTACTTAGTAGCTCAGTTTATAAATCATGAGTTGTAGCAAAAGATTTAATTCGTCCCGTTTATATTGTCTGTTTAATTTGGTGGTCATACACTCATACGGTATTAACTTCGACTGAAATTTGTCTGAATTTATATAACTACAACTTTTTGTAAATAGCGATGTGAAACTAGGTATTATATTTTTAAATCTGAAGTTACTAAGTAAAGTTAAATGAGAACAATATATATAAGCGGAATGTATATCGTCATAGCGGGTAGCTGGGTAGTCGTATGATTTTGGATTTTTGGATAAAATTTACATAGCAAAGGTTTTCTGAGGTTACATGAGCAACTCTATTGATGTAACATGCTCTCTTGCCAAAAGGCTAGATAAGTAGATACCTTCCTTAATTTCCAATTTTAATTTTCCCACTTTTCAGGCTTTATTTATCAGTGAGTTAAATTTATCCAAACTTTTCTTGCATATTTTCAGTTTTGATATGATCCATTACCCTTTTGTGCATTGCAAGCAAGAGTTTAGGGAGATGTTGCGAAGATTTTCGCTTAATTTTCTATTATCATGGTGACTGAAATTAACTTTTGAACTTTTTTTCATTACTATAAATAGTGAGGAACTATTCTTTGTCATTGGCTTTATTGAGTACGGAGTATGTCTTAAGCAACACTTGATGGGAACTCAAAGTTGATCATTTTTATGGAATGTACTACTGTAACTTTAAAGGCAGTAAACTTCGGTTTAAGTGACGTATAAGACAGATCCTCGACAGTTAACTTATGTTGTGAGGCGACAAAATGCAGTCGAAGATGGAACGTCGAAGTTGGCCTTGGAAGAAAAAATCATCAGAGAAGTCAGCTGCGGAGAAGGCTATTGCTACACTTGATTCTGCTGGTGGCTTTTTACCTTCTGCTGGATCTCAGGCTCATAAGGTTCATAAGGTTTTGCTTATGTACTTTTTTTTTTACGAGAGGAAAGAATGTTTGCTTACATACTTTTAGCATTTTGTCGACTTTGATTAGTATCCTGTGTTTACCTAGTAAGTCTTCTACAAGATTTTCTCATTGTGAGACGATCGTAACTACTCATTATACCAATGAGTAATTAGGGCCGTCTTATGGTGACGCGTGTTTGGTATAAAAAAATTTGCCCACCGTAACTTATTTGAGAACGATTTTTCCTTTGTCATATCCTGCACCAATTGATGAATGTTTCTGTTATTCATTTTTCAGAGTGTTCCTGGGTATTCGGAAAGTTTGCATTTTTTTACGCCAAAATGGCGAAATATGGTTCCCTTCACTAGTAATCTAATTTCTGTTTTTGATATTTATGAGTTACAATTAAACACCCTATATCAATGTGGTCAATTTCAGATGCAATTCTATCGACTGCCATCTGTTCTTTAAGTTAATTACGGACTAAGCTTTTTTATTGCAGGATAATTTCAGAAAGCCAGAGTATATTCAAATTTCTCTGGAGTCTTACACTCATTTGACTGGATTGGCAAATCAAGTGAAGAAGTACGAGGAAGAAGTAGAGACATATGAAGAGCAAGCAAAATCGTATGAAGACCAGGTGCAAACATTGCAGGAAGAAATTAATGAACTACATGAGAAGCTGTCATCTGTTAGTTCGGAGATTACTTCGAAGGATGAACTTGTAAAGCAGCATGCAAAGGTTGCTGAGGAAGCAGTCTCAGGTATAGTGAAGCTTAGTTTCATGCAAAGAATACTCGACCCGCTTTTCAGTTCTATTTACGAGTGTTCCTGATAAATTGTCGTGTCTTGCAGGTTGGGAAAAGGCTGAAGCAGAAGCTTTGAGTTTGAAAACCAATCTAGAATCTGTGACACTAGCAAAGTTAACAGTACAGGATAGGGCAGTACACTTGGATGATGCTCTTAAAGAATGCATGAAACGGATACGAAATCTGAGGGAGGAGAATGAACAGAAGCTCCAGGAAGTTACAGTCACCAAAAACAAGCAGTATGACAGAATGAAGCATGAGTTGGAAACAAAAATCGCTTGCTTGGATCAAAATCTCACGAGTGCAGAAGCCAAAAATGCTGCTATTTCCAGGTCACTGCACGAGCGTTCTAACATGCTTATTAAAATAAGCGAAGAAAAGTCACAAGCTGAAGCACAAATCGAACTCTTGAGAAGTAACATTGAATGCTGTGAGAGGGAGATAAATTCGTTGAAATATGAACTCAATATTGTGTCCAAAGAAATGGAAATCCGAAATGAGGAAAAGAATATGAGTGTCAAAACAGCAGAAGCGGCTAACAAGCAGTTACTGGAAAGTGTGAAGAATATTGCCAAGTTAGAAGCCGAGTGTCAAAGGTTACGTGGTCTTGTCCGAAAGAAACTCCCTGGTCCTGCTGCTTTGGCACAAATGAAGCTAGAAGTCGAGAACTTGGGTAGAACTCAGTTTTCGAGTAATGCGCATTTGTTGGGAATGCCTGAATTCTCCCTTCATGGTGTTCAGAAATTTCAAAAGGAGAATGAATTTCTCACCAAAAGACTTGTCGTCATGGAGGAAGAAACAAAGATGCTAAAAGAAGCATTGGCAAAACGTAACAGTGAACTGCAAAGCTGTAGAAGTATTTGTGCCACGACTACCAGCAAGCTTCAAAGTTTGGAAGCCCAAGTACAAGCATTCAATCTACAAAAGGAAAAATCATTTATTCGACATGCTAATAATCGTCCATGTACAACGTCTGTATCTGAAGATGGAAATGACGATACAGTAAGTTGCGCAGAGTCATGGGCTTCTGCTTTGGTTTCTGAACTTCCACACATCAAGGACAACTGCAGGGAAAAATCTATGAAATCCGAGAGTGGAAGCCATTTGGAGCTCATGGATGACTTTGAGGAGATGGAGAAACTTTCTCGTCATGGAAATTCTCCAGCAAACAGTAAACTCGATTCTGGATCATCTCCACTGGCAAAATTGCAGGCAAGATTATCTGGAATATTCAAATATGTGCCAAATGAAACTAATATGGTGAAAATTCTGGAAGATATTAATCAAGTTGTACAAGAGGAGCGAGATAACCTACATCCACATTCTACTAATTACGTCTTTGAGGAGAAATACTGCTCCGTCGATAGATTAAGCGACAAGGGTGAGAAAATAAGTCGAGAGCTAGCAGCTGCCATCGCACATATTCACAGTTTCATAAAACTGTGTCTACAAAGAGTAAATGAATCCAATGATGGAGATAAAATGAGCCATGAGATTGAGCAGTTCTTTGCCACCTTCGATAAAATACTTGGCAATGAGATAAGCCTGGATGATTTTATTATTGCCCTATCTCTTATCATGGCTAAAGCAAGTAAGCTTAACTTTGGTTTCGTAGGTTACAAGGTAAGTGAAGCAGAAGTACGTACTCCTACGTGCGTTGAAAAAGTTGCATTGCCTGAAAACAAGCCGGCTCAAGAAGAGAGGTTTCATAATGGTTGTGATCACATTTCCGATTCTTGCTCAAATCTCGAGATTCCTCAGGAAGCAATTAATTTATCAGGTTTTGAGCAAAGATCATGTAATTCTTTCGAGGAATTTGAAAAGCTAAATGCTGATAAAGATCGTATAGAAAGGGAGATTTTCAGATGTTGTCAAGATTTAGAAATAGCTAGATTTCAGTTAAACGAAATGGAGAAACAGCTATCAGAAGTTAAACTAGAGTTGGCAAAGTCCCACAAGACAAACAGCTTGGCCGACATCCAGCTGAAATGTATGGCGGAGTCATACAAAACACTTGAGAAGCGCGCTGAAGAATTGGATGGTGAAGTTAATGCACTACTTGTAAAAGTAGAATCATTAAACAATGAGCTTGAAATTGAGAGAACAAATCGTGAAGACGCTTTGGCTAGATTCAGAGACCTTGAAGAACAGCTGCAAAGGTTAGTTCCAGTTATCCAGCATACTTTATTAGTATAGTTTTACGATACTACATGAAAACAATGGCATAATTCTGAGTTACGCATCCGTGTTCTTCTCAAGGAATAGAGAATGCTCTGTGTGCTCATCATCAGCTGCTGAAGTAGACAAGAAATTTAAACAGGTTCAAACTTCACCTCTTAATCGATTCTACACTGAATTTTTTGAGTCTCGTGATTATACTCCAAGTTTATTTTTGGGTTTGGTGAATTCTAGGAAAAGGAGCTGGAAGCTGCAGCGGAGAAGTTGGCGGCATGCCAAGAGACTATTTTTCTTCTTGGCAAGCAGTTGAAGTTTATGAGTTCTCCCAACAGCGAGCGGAGTGAAAATGAAGATGTATTAACTATCAGTGGTTTGAATCAGCAGGATATGGATTCGCTGATGGTTACCGCCACTTCACCTTTTCTCCAAAGGGCTGGTTCTGATTCGCCTCTGGGTCTCGACAATATCCCAATTAGCCTGTTAGCCACCGAAGGAAACATGGCTAGATCGCCCAAATCCTCAAGATACCCGTCTCACAGACCTACCAAGTCTGAATCTTTTACTCCGACACCAGATAAATATTCGCGTGGTTTTAGCAGATTCTTTCCGTCAAAGGAGAAACACAGTAATTAGGCTAGCAGTATCTTAATCTAATTATTTATGGTATTTGACATTAGTTATGGAAAGTTAGGACCTTGTCTCTCGGTAAGACGGTCATGTTTTCAGTCATTTGATGTTGTCTTCCTCGACCACGTGACCTGGATTTTAATCTCGAAAACAGTCTAAAAGATGTTTGTAGATGACTTCAGAGGTCCTTCTCAGTCTGTTCCGGAATGTCAGATAAGTTTTAAATGAAACCTACGGTTACAGTTGATCTCAGTAATCAGTATTCGAAAGGTTCAAAATGGTTAGGAATAGTGTGGTATGTATTGCTCTAATGCTTGTACTTTCTCCGTTACAATGAATTGTATATGTTTTTTTTATACACGTACATTCATGCTCGCTTTCTTTTGCTCATATTGTGACACCCTGCGATAATGCAATAAAGTAAACACATTGATTTGCAGCGAAAATACAAGATTTTAAAAACTTTAGAAGCAAAACCGTGAATGTCAATATATTATAAAACCAAAACTTAGTTTAATAAATCTTTTATACAAATTGTAACTTAAATAAATATAAGAGATTATGCCCTTGATGAATACACAAAAAAGATAATAAAAGCTACGATTGACTACAATGCTAGGGGTGAATCGCTGTAAGTACAACGCTCGGTAGCTCACTCGTCAAAACCCCATGCAAACACCAACCTACAACATGTTCGTTCATTAAAAATGAATGTCACGATCAGTGGAGAGTAACTCGGAGTTCTCCTAGTCATATCACATTGAAACATACATAATTAGAGCATGTAGCATACATCATCATACGTGTATACATAATTGGGAGGCTTCATTTGCACCCCACTTGCCCCCCACTTGCTCTTTGTGAGGGGGATTTGACCCGTCGCAAGTTTGCGACGGGTCGGTCCGTCACAAATGAGAATTTGTGAAAGAGAATAGTATTGATGGGGTTATTTATTTTATTTGGACTTTTTGGATAATTCGGATTACTCGTAATGGGTAAGTGTTTGGTCATGCGCATTTGTCTCCTCTTGGCTCAATTCGCTTATATGAGTATGAATTGGGCTAGACCTTTGCTGCTGAAAAGGGGAGGAATGATAACAGGAAAGAGCTGAATAACAATGTTTGGATGATGGTGAAGATAATTTGCAAGCTCTTCATGATGGAGATGCATTTCCTCGTATTGGTCATGTTTTGTGTGAGGTTCATTCTCTCATTTTTATGGATGCGGCTTGGAGATCAAACCTTGCCGCGGGATTGGGTTGGGCGGTTAAGAATAGTAATGATTTGGGAGATGTCATTTATACTAATATAAGATCAAATCGTTTTGCGCAATCTGCTTCTCAAGCTAAAACCCTATCCATTTTGGAAGCTCTTCTATGGGATAGAAGTAACCTTTTGCATGTGTGTATCTATTCAGACTGTCTGCAGGTCGTCGCTCAAATCTTGGACTTCATTCCGATTAACATAGATACTAAGGGGGCGTTTGGTTTGAGGGCTACAGGAAAGGAAAAGGGAAACAATCTTCACCATTCCTTTTATAGTTGTTTGTTTTGTCATTTTTTGCATTCCCATTCCCCAGTTCATTCCCTTCCCAACCCCAAAGCTCCTCTATCTCCATACCCCCCACCCCCCTAGGGTATGGATTCTCTTTCCCTAACCCACCCTCTCATTACTTGGTTGCCACCCTATTAGCCAATAGTACCACTACAACTCGGTGGTGCTGAAGTGGCACCACCGCCACAGTGACACCGTCGTGCTCTCATTCTGGCATTATCACCGGCGCCGACCACTCGCCGGCCACCGACGTTCCCCGTATATGTTGCCCAATCTCGCATTCTCGCCCACCACCATGACCTCACACCCCTTCGAAAGCCACTACCATATCGCCACAATATCGTCCTCTATCGTATCTGCTGCTGCTCAATTTTGAAGGTGCATGGAGTTTATGGTGGCAGGGGCAGACTCGCCGGAAGAGGGTGCACAAAGCTGATGGTGGCAGGGACGGACTCTCCGGCGTCCGACGACCTCACGGATGCCGGCGAAAGAGGTGTTGCTTGTGGTTGGTGTTGGATGATGGTGGTTTACAGTGGGTTATAGTTGTTGGTGGTGTAATTGTTATTATTTGAAGTGATTTATTCATCACGACATGAAGGGAATTCGAGCAAGTCAAATAATAGCAAAGAGGAATAATAAGACGCAGAAGAAGATTGAAGAAAATAGTTTTGGGAATTAGTTTTCTGTCTGTATTATCTTTCATGGAGGCTCAAATATATACACAATATCTTAGGCTACAAACTAGGAAAAGATAACTAACAAATCCCCTAATCTAGGAAATACAACCAGGAAAATATTTGACAGCTAAACATACAGCTAATACAATCCTAATTATCCAAAGTATACAATAATATTAGGATATGATCCTAATATTGTCTAACACCCCCCTCAAGTTGGAGCATGGGGATTAGCTATGCCCAACTTGCCTAACAACCTATGAAAAACGGATCGACCAAGAGCCTTAGTCAAAATATCGGCAAGCTGATCAGTAGTCGATACATGAGACGGTGTAATAGTGCCACGAAGAATTTCATCACGAACAAAATGGCAATCGATTTCAATATGTTTAGTACGCTCATGAAACACGGGATTGTTAGAGATATGGATAGCAGCTGTATTGTCACAATGAAGAACCACGGCCTCCTTATGAACAAACCCCAAACTTCGAAGTAAATTTTTTAACCAAAGAATTTCACATGTAGCACAAGCCATAGCCCGATATTCAGACTCGGCAGAAGAACGAGAAACTGTGGGTTGTTTCTTCGTTTTCCAAGAAATAGGAGAACCCCCGAGAAACACAAAGTAGGCAGAAACGGATCGACGGGAAATAGGACAACTATCATAATCTGCGTCACAATAAGCTTCAAGAGTCATAGTAGTATCGGCCCTCAATAAAATGCCTTGGCCAGGATTACCCTTAAGATATCGAACAACACGAATAACAGCATCCCAATGGGCATTAGAAGGAGCATTCATAAATTGAGACAAAATATGAACAGAATAAGATATATCAGGCCGAGTAATAGTAAGATAGATTAATTTCCCGACCAAACGACGATACTTAGTGGGCTCGGAAAACAGCTGCTCGGTTTTTAGAGCCAAGTCATGCTTCTCCTCCATAGGTACCGGTGCTGGCTTCGAGTCAAGAAGTCCGGTCTCAGATAAAAGATCAAGTGTATATTTACGTTGGCAAAGAAAAATCCCACGCTCATTACGGGCCACTTCAAGACCCAAGAAATACTTTAGAGTACCTAAGTCTTTCATACGGAAACATTGACTTTAAGTATTTCTTAAAGTCTTGAATGGAAACTCCATCATTTCCAGCTATCACCAAATCGTCAACATACACCAAAATGTTAATAACCACATTACCCTTGCGATAGACAAAAAGAGAATGATCACAAGGGCTATGAGAAAAACCGTAATCACATAGTGCAGTAGCCAATTTGGCATACCAACAACGAGGTGACTGACGAAGACCATATAGGGATTTATGAAGGCGACATACTTTACCACGCAAGCCATGACTAAAACCAAGAGGAAGTTTCATATAAACCTCTTCATCCAAATCCCCATGAAGGAAGGCATTTTGGACATCCATTTGATGCAACTCCCAATTATTAATTGCGGCAATAGTGAGAAAAGAACGTACCGTTACCATTTTTACAGTGGGAGCAAATGTTTCAGCAAAATCAATCCCCTCTTGTTGGTGATTACCAAAAACAACCAAACGCGCCTTATAACGTTCAATGGACCCATCAGATTTTCGCTTAATTTTGTAAACCCACATACACCCAATTGCATTTTTACCTGGTGGAAGATCAACAACAGACCAAGTATTATTGGCCACTAAAGCAGCAATTTCTTCTTCCATAGCATGCTTCCACTTAGGATTATTGATGGCTTCTTTAAATGAAGTAGGTTCCGTATCAGTAGAAATAGCTGCAATAAATTTCTGATGGGCCAACGAAAAATTCTTATAATGAACATTAGGGCAGAGCATGGATCGGATATCCGATCCGAATCCGATTTTCGGTTCGGATATCCGATCCGAAAACACAAAATTTCATTATCCATGATCTGATCCGAAATGATCGGATATCCGATTTTTAATATCCGAAAAAATCGGATAGGGTATCTGATACCCAATATCTGATCCGAAAAAACCAAAAACACAAACTTGTGACACAGAAAATCAAAGATGAATCGATTCATAAGCTTTAGTATCAAATTTGTGAAATTCAGAAATTCAAAATCAATACATTTGAATATAAGATCTGGAATTAAGTATATGAAATAAGGGAAAAAAATTCAAACAAGACCACATCGCTATCCGATGGCGATGCGGGTGGTCGTAATTGCGTTTGGGGTGACAGAAAAAGACACACATATAGTTGATGGTGGTGACAGAGTGAAGCGTGATGACAGAGTGTAACAGTGAGCGGCGATGGAAGAGTAAGGCGGTGGTTGAGTCGTAGCATGTTGCGGCGGCGGCAGCAAGTGTAGCATAAGTTGCGGTGTCGAGTGTGGTGGTTGAGATGGTGTTTAGGTGGTAGATGGAAGGAGTTTAGTAGTTGTTTAATGGGAAAAGGATGTTGAACTTTGTTTCACTGAATTATGTTGGCAAAAATGAAGTAAAAATTGATGAGGAAGAAGCATTATATATGACGGCTTAGGGTTTGTTAGTTTAGGGTTTGTTAGTTTGTATGAAATTGAATAAATGGGCCTTCTCACATTAAAATAGTCTTCTAGGCCCAACTATTCTAGAGAAAAAAATATTCTTATAAATTTCGGATCGGATACGGATATCCGAAATTTTGAAAACAGATATCCGTATCCGATCCGATATCCAAATATTTCGGATCGGATATCCGATCCGAAACCCATTTTCGGATCGGATATCCAATTTTTCGGATCGGATTCGGATCGGATATCGGATCGGTTCGGATAATCGGATTTTTTGCTCAGCCCTAATGAACATAATGAGAAATAGGATAGAGTGTACCTTTGACTGACTTGGGAGTGGGTGACGGACTTGACGGAACCATAGTGTTAATATGCTCATCTATTTCATCCCATCCAATAAAATCCTTATGTCGAGAATTATCAAATTTGGGTCGCTTGCCTCTACCCATTTCACCACTAATAGGGCCTGGAACATCCAAAGTCGTGTCTTCTTGGGCCGTTTCAGCAGGAGCACCCCTGTCAGAAATTTCGTGGGCCGTGTCTCCTGATCCAGCAGATTGTGGTGCTGGAGAAGAGGGAAGTGGATCATCTGACCCAGTTGGGCCGACAATATCAGAAGGAATATGGCCCATTTCATCCAAAACACCAGCTGGGCTATTTGCATCAAATTCATTCGTGCTATTGTCAATGATGTCTGCTTCTTCATTAGGAATAGAATTATGTGGTTTATTGGATTCAATAGCAAACGGAAAATTTTCTTCAACAAAATGCACATCTCGTGATTGAAAATAATCACCCGTCTCAAGATCGTATAAATGCCATCCTTTTTTGCCAAATGGATATCCAATAAAAATACAACGTCGACTACGGGAATCAAATTTGTCACGTGAGTGCATATTTTTTGCATAACACGAACACCCAAATACCCGAATCAAGCTCAAGTCGGGTTGTTTACCATACAATAACTCATAAGGAGTTTTGTTATTTAAAATCCGAGTAGGAGTACGATTTATCAAATGCGCGGCAGTCAAAACACACTCCCCCCAAAAATCAAGAGGTAAAAAACTTTGAAAGCGTAAAGCGCGAGCTACATTCAAAATATTGTCTAACATTATTCTCTTTCCCTTACAATGTTAAACCAAACATGTAACAAAATCTGAAGGAATCTCGTTCTTTTCCTTTTCATTGGCTTTCTTACCCTTTTCAATTCCCTTGTTCTAACCAAACGCCCCCTTTATTACAGACATTATAAGTTTAGGTTGTTATTTTTATTGTCTTTCATTTTGTTATGTTCCTGAAAGTTGTAATAAAATGACTGATAGACTAGCTAAAAGAGCCATTAGTATGTAATCTCGTTTCTTTGTACACCTGTAAAAAAAAACAGGTACAAACCCCATCCTCGCATACAATTGGGAACATATGGATAATTGGATATAGCTCATACGAGCACAGAATTTATCTGGTGAAATTATCCATGCATCCCAGGAACTACTTTGGGTTTGGTACTGGAAAATAACCTTTTAGATTTTTAGTTATTCGAGTGTCAACAAATGAGATGGTAAAGAGATTATTATCACCAAATGGTAACCATTAACCAAAGCCTATAACATTATACAATTATCTGGAAATAATGGCAGCTTATACCAACACCCTGCTCTCTCACTTCCTTTGTTAGAAAGACCTCCAAATAAATTATACATGGTTAAAAAAAAATGATATCAACAAGTATCGAAGCCCTGAATTTACATCTCTAACCTATGGAATATCTAAGTCAGGCTGCTCGGTTTTGCCACGACAGTTTCCTTTCCGAAGATAGAGCGAATTGGCCACGAGAGCATCACTTATCATGCCATCATTCATATCAAAATTCAGAAGTCCCTTGAACTTCTTCGGAGTACTGAGGAAAACACAAGAAGCGTCAAACAATGAGAATTTACGACATTGGATGGAACGACAAACTCCCTTATTATTCATTGACTTTGATATATAATGGAGTAACACAAAATGTCTCACATAGCCGTCGTGCACTTTTTTAAAAAAATTAGTAATAAGTCAATGCAACTTTCATCATGGGTTATCAGAAAACAAACTCTACGTGCACAGGTGATCCGATTCGTCTTTGAATCGGGACAATATAATTGATGGTTGTTAGACAAATACCTATTCAAGCGGTCGTTAATGGCCGTTAGATCTTTTGAAGGGCTTTGATAAGCATGAGTCCTTTCCCCCACACATGCAAAATAACTTTTGGATCTCGGTGAAATCAGAGCGTCCATCTAGAAAGTCAAATTGGGAAAATATGTCAGCTTTATATCATTGTATATTACAAGTATGTGTAGCAGATATGCATACTACTGGAACTGTTTACTGTGAAAGTATCTTCTTCAACAGAAGATCATCGGGTTTTCATTGGATTCTATATTTCTATGCATTGAAGTCCCTAGTGTTTGCTTGATTGATGACATGGGAACTGGCATATTTGAATGAATTCTCAATTCATATGCATCTTTCATCCAAATTAATGTGAATTGGGTAAACAAGTTCGATTCAAGAAATTTATTTCTTGACAATTAATTGGCAAGTGAACAAATTCCTTCATTTTGTAAAATTTAACAATTCCCCCATTTTGAAAAAAAAATGGGCAACCAAACTTTCACTTTTGTAATCCATTAGAATCCCAAATTCCATATGGTGTGGCAGTTGGAATTTGGGATCATAAGGAATTACAATAGTGAAAGTTTGGTTGGTTGCGATTTTTTTTTGTGCAAAATGACTGACAGTCGGACACTATATTGAATGGTGTGATTAAGACTTGACGAACCCCAATAAATACTTATTTCTTCATCATATTTAAGCATGAAATGGACAAATAACAAAACTACAAGAGAAGCAACAACTGACAAGTACCTTTGATGATCGCAAAGGAGAGACATAGACATTCTGAAGTGTCGAGACTTTCTTGGGGGACATGTCTGGAAGACTTGGGAAACCAGACACTTTAGGTGATCCAGGGCATTGACCTAATTCGCAAGAGGAGTAAGAAATTAGGAACTCGAATGAAATTCATTTCAGTATTCTACAAAAAGATATAAGGGGAAAAAAAGGCTCCAAGCTGATTAATCAGATTTACAAATATCTTCCATTATCAACAACGGCTCAACATTGGAAAAAGATAAAGACACGAGTCTCCCAAAGGTGAACCAAACAATGATGCAGAAGTGCAAGTGAGGCAATTTACCATTTACAATTAGAAGAACAAGGTCATTTCAGGATCTGCGGGAGTTTTAATTTACAAGACAACGAACCTTTACTGTTATCATTTCTTTCAGGAATCAGCCCCGCCTTCATGCCTGTTCCTAGAGGACCCAACTCCACAAGAAGAGGCTTTACTGAAGGGATAAACACCTCATTGTAAAATGTTATTATGTCAACATGATTTTGCCCCTGTCTCTGTTACATAACGATCCAAATGATTAGGCCTAATAGTCGGGGAAAAGGACTTGAGCAACTCAAGTGATTGGATGTCATATTGCTTACTCCATTTCCACGTGCTGATGACCGATCAACAAATACAGTGCCAAAGACTTGTAATTTACATAGAGGTTGATTGCGGTAATGACAAATAATATCCTTGAAGGTCAACTTCACATGAGAAATCTGAATGGAAACACATCATTTACATCAGTGATTAATGCAGGGAGCAAAGATCTGAGGTGTGTGTCATGCTATATCATTACTAGCAAACTAACCTTTGCTACGCCATAGAGAGAACAGAGGATGATTTGGTCAATGTGACGGTTGAAAAAAAGGGAGGTTCGCTGATTCAAAATTTTCTGGAAAAGAATATACACACTCTCTCTGAATTGCTGAGGCAAACCAATCCCTCCAGGGGTTTCCTGCTTTTCCAGCTTTTCGCGCAACTTTTCAACTATAATGTTGATCCTCACAGCAGCTAACTTCACAATCTATATACAAAAACATATAGAATCGCGTAAAATTTATAGCAGATCTAACCAGCCAATGATATTTCTGTTTCCAATTGAACCGAAGTATATATATTTTCTTTATTTTAGAATATGGTGACCCCCCCCCCCCGGTCCCCCCCCCCCCCCCCCCCACAAAGCGACTTTCCATGCCTCGTTATCCCTCCCCTCCCCTCCTTTTCCCTCCAATCCAAACATGCCTTAAATGATTCACTAAACTGTACGGCCTTCTTATATAAATGATTCACTAAACTGTACGGCATTCTTAGGAGAAACCCAGATTACAATTTTTAAAATCAACAATAACACAGCAAATTAACATCAATAATCTACAAACGCCACCATCTAACTTAACCTTCTAAACTATCCCTAAAAGATGATGAAGCTAAAAATATTTCAGAATCCTCCACCCCAAATATTAAGAATATTATCACTTAAGCAACAGTCGAAAGGAAAAAACTTAAGAAGATGACGTTTACAAGATCACTGTATAATCTACAAAATAATTGCACATAATGACTATATAATCTACAAATAATGCTTTAAGGGATACCTTGCGAAAGAATATATTGATCGCAGTCTCAGCACATGTTTCACCTCCACTTCCTGGATTTGGCCTAGAAGGACTAAGAGAGAAAAAAAAATAAGCCCGGGGTTAGTAAAAACTTTCAATACTTTCTGAGCACAGAAAAGAAAAGGGTGTTGACAGGAAAACTGAATCATCGTGGAATTTTGTAGCGTTTTTTACCTTGCAAATGCAGACTGCAACGCTGGAGGAGTTAACTTGTGCTTGAGGCTGTTTATTAAAGGATCCTTCATGGGTGAAGTAAAGGAGTTGCGCTCCACTAGCACACTCCGATACTCCATGGCAGCTCTCTTTGGGGATCTGATGTCTCCATTTTGTCCTACAAAAAAAAAATACATTTGAAGGGTCTGGCGGAACATACTTGTATGGATATATCGCATATTATACTGAAACATTCTTACTAATACAAGGCACAGTTATATAAGCCTCAATCCCTCAGTGCCTTAAAAAAGCTCCCGTCCATGGCGAAGTATATGGGTAAGATGTACGTAGCTTTACGGCTTTACCACTATGTAGACCATAAAGAGGTGAATTCAGAATGACCTACACTAATAATGGCATCGACCAAGTTCATCAGTTCCAAAGCCAAAGAATAGCAACAAAAAATCATCGATTATTAGAAAACAGCCTATGTGTCGTTATCACATGGATAAGGCTGAAATGCTTCCTAAACTGCCCCCTAAAGATGAACATGAATACAAGTAGTTGCAACTTGCAAGTAGGGAGGGACAGAATTATATCAATACCTTCTTCTGTATCATGTTTCTGAGGTAAGCCTCCACAAGACACAATACTGTGCACAGCAATAGCATCAAGTGATGGCATAGGCTCCGCCAGCAGACCAAGACGACTTATTTCTGCAGACAGAGACGGTCTTGCAATTGTCAAAGAATTGTACATTGAAGAACCCTTATCCCACACCATGCTCTCCAAAAATCTCTCTTCCAAAGAGTTTAAATGCCTTCTAAGCTCTCTAGGCAAGGAATCCTCATGTCTAATGAAACTTTCAATCACTTTGCTAAGATCAAAAGCTGTAATTCCAGTTTTCTCAAGTACAGATGGAAACAACATTGTCACCGCCTTATGGGTGGCCAAAACTAATTCTGCAGAACAAGCAAGCATGCACCTATGGAACCTTTCGTTGGTCAGCAAAGAAGTCAGATTATTTGCACGCAACATTTGAGCCTCTGCAGTGCACATTGCTTCCAAGACCCTGTAGTACAACTTCAATGCCTCCTGTTGCCTTTGTTGGGCCCATATAGAGTCGAGCAAGGCAGATTTTGGTAGATCCCCAACAGTAGATGTATCCCCAAGAACATTATTAGGAAAAATGGCCGCCAAAATGATATGGGCCCTACGAACAACCTCACTACTTACATTCCTATCACATGATGTAAAGTACTTTTCCAGCTGAGGGGATGGCTGTGATGGAAGGGGGAAAATAACAGTACGAAGCCACTTAATTGTTGTCATTGTGGTGCTAACAGGGGTTGGAGCTCTAAAACAAACAGAACCACTTTCCCTACTTGGATGTGCAGGTGATCGGTATGGTGAAAGTTGACCAGTGATAGTTTTTGCCGGAGACGCCATTGTATCAAATTTTCTCTGGAGCACATATAAAGAAGAATAAAATAAATAATAAAACAATTTTGTTACAGACTAATTAATTGTCTTTTCCTTCACAATTCTAGTGAAAACTAGTCCAGCTTCTCGCAATATGATGCAGATAGGTGAATAAAAAGGAATAGCACTGGAACAATAAAACCCATCCCCCAACCATCCCGAAAAAAGATATATAAAGCCTCTAAGAGAAGCATGGAGATAATAAAATAGTACAACATGGACGGTTATTAACAATATCAATATTTTCAATGCATAACGATTGCAAACTGTATGGAGTATGAAGAAGAATACCTTGGTTCCACTCATACACACACCACCTCCAGAGAGACTTCCTGAACCGAGTAAGCTATCATCCTCATTTAGAAAGAGTCTCTCGTCTATATCACCCTTGTTCCAATCTGCAGCATAGTAATCTTTCTCTAGCATGCCAATATATGTTGGAAGTGAAGAGTCTTCCAGCAGATCTTCAAAATACGTCAGGCCATCTGCATTCAGTAAATAATGATTACAAACAAATCACCCTGCTGAAAAGTATAGGATAACGAAATTGGTTATTCAAATGGAGTTGTGGAAAGAAGATTTCTGAACAACCTGGGTTGATTTTAACTAAGTTTTCGGATTTGGATTCAGAAGCTGGTTGTGGCATTTTCTTTAGAATATCTGAAATAAGATCATTAGCTTTTTCCACCATCCTTTTCACCTCATCTTCTGATGTGTCATATTTATGGCAAAGTGATGAAATTAGGTTTACACCTCTCTCCGTTTTCTTCTCTGAACAGCAAAAAAAATCATTTAACAATCTGTTAAAATATTTCATACAGAGGAAGACTGATGTTCAACTCCTCTTTGGGCTTGAGAAAAACAATACCAATTAAACAAAGAAAGACAAAGTAACCTAAAGAAGAGGGTGTCACTTGATTAAGAACAAATTACCGAATAGTGGGGAGTCAAGAACATTGAAGTTCCTTAAACGAGTTGGAATATGAATGATCAAGATAGCCTGTAGCATATTTCGCCTTTCATTAGAGTAGTACAATAATTAACATTCTGAAAATAGTGAGGAACAATAGAAACGAGATGAGACAGCACAGATTACTAGGATTACGTGTTCGTTTACAAGCATCATCTTTTCCAAAGATGACAAGTGTTTAAGAATAAATTAGGATCCAGAAACAGAAGACGTAGAGATACAATGTACACTGTATACAACTTACCAATATAGAAACTAATCCATGGATACAAGATACTAGGTCTCTGGAACTGCTAAAAGCATGTACTCGAAGGGCCAGAAACAGCAGCCATCCAAATCTAGAGTACTCGGAAACGTGATCCAGCAAGGAAGAGCTTGCAACAGCTGGCTTTAAATCAGCTTCAGTTGTCTTGAAAAATTCTTTGAACGCACGCTTGTAGTAACTATACAATCATGACCAACACAGCCACCCATCAATCTCATAAAAATACTCGACAGAAAATCAATTAGGTAACTCCTAGCTTACCAATATGGAGAAGAAAGTTATCTAATACGGTGTTACTGAAGATCACAATAATCTATCTTCGATTCTCTCTATTCACCGTTCCATCATTAGTATGGACTCATAAAATAATGACTGAAAGACAGAGACTACACTATGCCTGGTCTTACATAAACGGCGAAAAGAATACAGTAGACCGAGAATACTTCCTCACTAGTATTATGTCTACTTGTTACACAGTAATCCAATATCTTGATTTCAAGCGAACTTGCCTTGGAAATGAAAAGCTAGTGAAAAGCAAAGTGAAATTTTGGAAAGAATTTCCTTCTCAATACAGGTAAATCATAGCAGACATTCATAGAAGCGCAAATACCCGTGTGGAGAAAAAAAAATATCACTTTATCTTTCCATAAAATCTTTCTTTCTGGAAAAAAAAACAAAAACAAAAACATATTGAAAGCACTTAATCTTTCTTTCTGAAGTCCAGAAGACGTCCAGACAGTGGAGAACTTAAACTTTCCATAAATTCTTGGGACCAGATTCATTTTCAACACGATTAATTAGCGCCATACCCTTAAGTTTGTGACAGGCTGGGAGCATAATCATAACCGTAATAAGTTTTTTATCAAAGATATCAAATCCACCTACCATACTTGCAACAACGATTCACAATGTGACAAAACAAGGCCATTCATAGGAAAGTTAACAATCTTTGTATTGATAAAAATAAGCACTCGGTCATAAGCATAACCGGACGATAGTACTAATAATCATAAACATGCAGTTGGCAAAAAGAAAATCTTTCCAATCATGTATCAATCACTATTCACACCAAAAACACTAACAAACAAGCTATGAACCTAAGGAAGTCGGAAAAAATGTGAAAAGCGAATAAAACCTACTTGCTTAGACAGCTTAAATGCACAAAATTGGCTTGTAACTCCTTTGCCTATATGAAGAGACAGGGAGAATGTCTAAGTTAATACTTAATAAGTTTTATACAGATATTCATGGAAAAGGTAGGAATTTTCAAGAATAACAGAAAACACGTGACACGAACCTCTAGTCTCTTTTCCCATTCTAAGCCGTATATGACACTTAATACCGGGCCAACTCTGACAACAAATTGAGGAAGCTCCTTAAAGAAGTCAACAAGGCTGCAGCATACAAGAACAATTAACTACAGTGCACAGTAGCCCAAGTGCGGCATTTTACTGAAAAACACAGATAAGCAAAATTACTTCAGTTTCACAGCTCTCAGGATTTGGCATAGAGTAAGTCCTCTTTGATTAGCTGCCTCAATAGCCACACCTGGACTCGTCTCACCCAGTCGCTTAACAGTAAAAAGAACAAAAGCAAACAAGTATCTCTCCATCTCTTCTGGCTACAGGAAGGAAAACACATACCAAAACCAAACAATGATTACACCTTGCACATAAAAAGAAGCAAAACAAATATTATAATAACTAAATCACTCATAATTATATACCGTGTTGCTTCCTATTGGTGACATATTAGTCGGCAAGATGTTTTTGCTCTCTCTTAAGACCTTTAAGGCATCTGTATATATCTTTTCATCAAGGGAAAATTGGTTCTGCTGCCAAATTTCACATTCAACATGTAAATCAGCATGATATAATATAAAATTACTGAAATCGGCACAGTTAAACAAGTTCACAGAGGTACATTATTTTATCCAGCACAGTAAGACTAAAAAAGATGACAGTGAAAATATTTAAAGCAGAAAACATGAAACTTCATTATTATAATCAGCATTCACAAAAAACTATGCTACTCGTCATAAGTACGGAGTACATTAGAACATGCGAATAAAAGTAAAGGGTCATCGTAAGTTTGATATAGCAAAAAAAAAGTAGTCCCTCCGATCCTTAGGAATTGCTCCATATGCGGCCTATTCTTTAGAATTGCCCCATTTCCATTTTGAGCATGTTTTTTTTAATAAAATCCTCCTACTTTATTGGTGAGACCAACCACTCCACTCACAACCTTAATCATCGTGCATAAAGTAAATAGGGTATTTCCAATGAATCGGAGGGAGTAACTAACAAGATTTCCTGATTTTTAAAGTGTAGTACTTACATTACAGTATAAAGAATCATAAAGAGAAACGAAGGGAAGGGAAACTTGGTAGCCAATAGTGATGGAACAAAAGAGCTAGTAAAAAAATGACTACATTTAGCTAAGATTTCCAAGTTATATTCGAATCCCATGTATACTACAGTAAAAGAATAAGAAAAGCTTCAAATTTTCCCGCCTAAAACACATACACGATTTGATATAATACCATATCTACTTTCCTAATTTGATTATAATAAAAAAAAACTTCAATGCCTCTAGGTTTTTTGTGATAAAATTTCGTACTTTTAAAATAAGTCGTAGCTAAAAGATATGCTATTAAATAATACTACTCGTATAAATAATTTTATGTGAGAAAAAAAAATCTTCATTAAAATACACCGCTCGTGTGATTGCTTAAATCTCTCAATTAATTTTTTTGTTTTAATTTTTTCTTTTTCGAAGATCAAGATACAATGATGAGCAACACTAAAAATTACTCCATGAATTGTCAATTTACAATCTACAAATAATATACTAAAAGGTAAACTCCCTAAACACCGTGCATGCATTTCACGAGATCTATACTGGTTAATCTATTACATTACTAATTCTCCCCTACCCTATATGTTTTTATCTATGTCCAGCCCCGTAGCTCCGAAATTCCGAATCCTAGCTCTGCTACTACAAGTAAAGGGTAAAAATACAACCTTGCAGAGATGAGAGAAACGAGCTTCCACATCGCCAACGCTGCCGTTTACGACTATTGAATTCTTATCCTTCGAATCCTCCATATTCACATCAGATGAACTCATCAAAAGCTCACCTAAAACCCTACAGAAAAAAAAAATCACCACCATACAAACAACACATCATCAAAATACAAATACTCGACACTAATAAATCACTACTATTAACAGAATAACAGCCCTAAATTGGAGATAGCTAAATCAGAAGCTTAGGTCTGCTCAATTCACAGCAATCACAAATCACAATTGACAAAAAAAAAACCTAAATTGGACAAAAGGGTAAAAAGATGGAAACTTAATTGCGAAAAATAAAGAAGTTACCGTTATATGGAGATCTGATCTGAAGAAAAACCCTATAAATTGGGGGTTTTTTATTAGTATTGAATTGATTGATTGTGTTTCTCTCTCTTGATTATTGAGTTTGTTTGTTTGTAGGTAAGTTTCTCTCTCTATGTTTGGGCGCCTTGTTTTGGAATCTTGAGTAAGAGAGCGCGGGAAAAAAGTATGATGGTAATTTATATGAGTAGCTTTTTTTACCGCCAAAAGCCCACAACCTCACCATTGTTTTTAAATCTCATGGATTCCTTAGAAACATATTGTTCGTTAAAACGGATATAATCGTCTTAAGAAAAGTTAACGGTTGACATTAAATTGCACTAAAAAAATTAATTTAAAAAATACAAAGTATAAATAATTAGTTAAGAAACATTAAATTGCACTCTACCAGTTTAAGATTTCTTTGTTGATTATAAGTTATAACCATGAAAATTGAGAATTCCAAATGATTAGTTGCTACTCATGAAATATGCTCTCTTTGATTTTTAATTTTTTTAAAAAATAAACTCAAACACGGGTTTACGATTCATTAGCTAAACCAGACGAAATAAGATACATAATATTATGAGGGACTAAGTCCGACCACCCTCGACGGCCTATGCTCCATAGACGGATATGAGTCGGACCATGCGCGACCTAATTGAAATTTTGTTTCACAAAAGACCAATTAATCGACTCAAACTTAGAACTAAACGATACAATATCACTTATGATCAGGAAGAAATCATTTAGACCAAGCTTGCTCTGCTTCAAACTCTCAACAACTGTGAGGATATCGCTTTCAACAAAAATTCTTTTGCGTCATACTCTCCAAGCTTCCTGAACTTTGGTAAGGACATTTATCGCTTCCGCCTCCCCAACCTCCATTTCTTCATGTCTCTAAACTGTCACTCCCCACATCAAACACCCATGTATGTCACGACAAACGACCCCTACCCCCATACCAACTCCTTCTATCACGCCTGCATCCACATTAATTTTATACACCTTATTCCAGTTTCGCACATCTCTCTCTCTCTCTCTCTCGCTATGCTCGAACTCTTATTCCCCTCAACTCCGCCCTCCCTCATCTCATAATTGACCTCCCACACTCTTTTTATAATTTCCTCCTTTCTCCGCAACACCCCTTCGAACACCGTCTTATTACGAGCCTCCCAAATCGCCCAACAACCCGTAGCAAACACCTCCCTCTCTCGCATTCCTAAGTCTCTCCACACAGCTTCCACCCACTCCTTCACCCTCTCAAACCCCACTGTCTCCACACCCTCCCATCTTATCCCTTCCAATATCCCACCCAACCCCCACAATCCTAAAACAGGTGAAGACTCGTCTCCATTCTAGAGAAACAAACAGGGCACATATTGTCGTCGGTTTTAATACGACGAGCGATGTTGTCTTTAGTAGGCAGCGCATCGTTACAAAGTTGCCATATGAACATCTAGATACGAGGCCACACCGGGATATTCCATATATTGTTCCATAACCATTTTTCCTGTAAACAATTTGGTTGTCCAGCGTCATGCATCTCTTCATTTTTTAGCAATAGTTCGTAGGCAGATTAAACCGCATAGACACCATCTTTTTCTCCATCCCAATACCAAACATCATTCGATTTGCTCGAACTAATTCGCATTTTTAAAATGCGCTCTTTGAATATTTAATATCCCACATACACTAAATGATTGTAATCAGCTAAGTCCAACATGCTTGGAATACTCCAAAGTCGTTGCTCGACACCCGTTCTTTACCATCGGTCACATTTTTTAAATAATTTATTTTTTTAGAATATAAGAATTTGGGAAACATTCTTTCATTTTAGGCATCAGAACCAAGTCAATTATTATATATATAGAAATAATTTGATAAACTCCCATGCATTCACTCCATTTTCAGGGTCAATTCAAAATCACAAAAAATAATTAGCAAATTCTCCTCAAAAAATGGTCATAGGGTACGATCAAATGAAAGTGACTACTTTTTGATAAATAATAACCATTTTTTAATAAATAATTCGCAAATTCTCCTTTAAAAATTGTCATAGAGTGCGACCAAATGAAAGTGAATATTTTTTGATAAATAATAACCATTTTTTGATAAATAATATTGTAACTACTTTTTATAACTCAAAAATGTTTATTTTTTTTTTCAAGGTGGTCACATTTTTTGATAAATAATTCGCAAATTCTCCTCTAAAAGTGCTCACATTTTGATAAAATACACGGTATGTGACAGTTGAATAAGAGAATGATTAAAATAAATAATTTATAATTCCTTAATCTTTATAAGTTGGCTCCCTATAAACTATTCCACAAATTATCATTTGCATTATATATACCAAATTGCCTCATTTATTGCCCATAAAGTAAATTTGTCTTTATTAGTTCTACGTGCTACTATTTGACTCGTTTTAAGATTTAAAACGAATACTCCCTCTTAAGCAAAATTTAGGGGTTGTTTGGTTGCATGTGAGAATTTGTATTGCCTAGGAAGTCATAAAACACGTGATTTTAGAATTCATGTGAATTAGTAAATAGTGTTTGGTTACCATGGAGGAAGTGTAATTCATGTAGGCATTCCAACTTACCTAGGTGGACCCAGGTAAGCCACTTCCTCCATTATGGAGGAATTGGAATTCATGGGAACTTCCAATTCATGTGAATTGGGGCAACCAAACAACATGCCCATTTTACAATTCACATGAATTTAAGTTCCTATATTATTTAGTGGGTAACCAAACAACCCCTTACTGAAACTATTTACTCACTAATCTAACGACAAAATCATAGACATCAAACCAAAAACACAAATTTCATTGAATATGGACACTATCCGTCACAAGTTGAAAACGCTTTTTAGTGCCCTCTCACATTATGCAAGTTGGGAGGACAAATAGATCTCTCCAGTTGCCTTCCCACTTGCATAGTTGCATATTATGAAAGAGACACTATCCGTCTTCAGTGATATGCGTTGAAAAAAAAAAAGTCTCATATCCCAAAAAACAAAGTCGATTCCTTTCCATATAGGAGTACCTCATTATGGAATCATACGCAACTTTCAAAATTCCATTTGATACAAATTTATCATCATAAATTACCATACTAATACACTAATCTTCTTATTCTAAAAACATTTCAAAGCAAAAAAGATCAATGCAACGTGTGGATATCTTTTAATTCAAGAGCATATATCATATACGTTCGTTACTCATCCACAAATTTCACATTCTCAACATCTACATTATTTTTATTATTATTATTATTATTATTATTATTCTCCATTTCCCTCAAATTTCACCTGATTTTTTCTGACACCATTAATTCAAAATATAACACTGTTGTTACAATCTTTACCCAAATTTGCACTTTTTTCCAACAAAAATAATGTCTTTGACCATAAAACTACACATTTCAAGCTACCCAAATGTCAATCATTTAACCAATCAAAGACCCACCAAAATAATTCCCAAATACATGTACCAAACAAACCCATTATTCAAAAAATCAATTTTTTTTCACCAAAGCAACAAACTTTCTTCAAAAATGAGTGAAATTTCTCCCAAAAAAAGGGTAATTAAAAGTTCTTTAATTGACCCAGATGGTGGTTCATTGATTGATCTTATTGTACCTGAAAAAGATAGGGATTTGAAGAGTTTAGAGGCTAATAATTTGCCTAAAATTAGATTAACAAAGATTGATTTAGAGTGGGTTCATGTGTTAAGTGAAGGTTGGGCTAGTCCTTTAAAAGGGTTCATGAGAGAAAATGAATATTTGCAAAGTTTGCATTTTAATTCATTAAAATTGAATGATGGGTCTTTTGTTAACATGTCATTGCCTATAGTTTTAGCCATTGATGATGTTACTAAAGAGCAAATTGGGTCTTCTTTAGATGTTTCTTTGATTGGTCCTGATGGAGATTTGGTTGCTATTTTGAGAAGGTGTGACTCTTTTGTTTTTAAATTGTGTTTTTCTTTAATTTAATTTAATTAATATATGTCAATTGGGTTTGTTGTACTCTTTTTGGTTGATCGGATTTACGATGGAATAAAGCAAGATGGAATAAAGCAAAATGGATTAGTAAATTAGTCTTAATATGTCAACTGCCCAATTGGGATAATTGTATTCCTATTGGTTGATTTATGTTGTTTGTTGATGTTGACGGTTTATGATGGAATAAAGCAAAATGTATTAGTAAATTCAGTAGGTCTCCTATGCCACCGTCGCATACGCGTGTTTTTGTAAAACGTGACCACTTAGAAAAATTTAGTCATTTTTTAGCTATAAAAAGTGGTCGCTATTTGCGTAGTAATTTATTACGTCTTTTGAATTTAATAAAAAGTGGTCACGACGATCAAATAGAAGAATTTGCGAAGTAAATTACGTCTTTTGAATTTAATATGGCAATTGTTCAATTGGGTTTATTGTATTCCTATTGGTTGTTTTATGTTGTTTGTTGTTGACGGGTTTATGATGGAATAAAGCGAAATGGTTTAGTAAAGTACATCTTTTGAATTTAATATCAATTGGGTTTGTGTATCGCTGTTCTTTAGTTTATGTGTTCACTTTTGGCATTTTAGTTGTGCTTCTGTTTATTGTCAAATAGGCGGTTGTTCGTCATCAAGAAACGTCGTCTTTCTGTTGTATCGTAAATAATAGCCTACTAGGGTAATTGCATACACATGACCCCGTTATACCGCCATTTGTAGGAGTTTTCAAGGCATTTAGTTGATGAAATTGTTGTTGGAGTTTTACATCATCACGACTAATTTGCTTCGAACAAAATTGACGGATGTTTTAATGTTGAAGTTATGTGATTAGATGGGAGATTGCTGGTTTAGTAAATGGTTATTACTTAGTATTAGTTGTCCAAAAAGAGTGATCACCCTAAATTAGAGAATTAGATGAAATGTCCTTATAGACAAATATGATGGAGAATGACGAGTTTAGAACTTTAGATTATGTAAAGTTGAGTTGGAGATTAGTGTATGATACTATGATGGGTTGACTTTTTAGACCTCTAATGATTATTAATTCCATCAGAAGTGTTATTGGCTTGATATGCATCAGTGTTGTAAAATCTACCAAATGATTTTCTATTGGTTGTTGCTAATCTATGTATATAACTAGTCAACTTCATTAAACTATCTTTTCCTGCTATTAGATCATTATATATGTATAATTTTGGTTTCTTGTCCTTGTAAGTAGTGGTCCTGAAGGAAAATGATACATGTGAATACGAAAGTCGTCGTCTCAGTTTTTTGAGTGTAAACCATAACAATGAAAGAGCAAGAGAAGATAGCTGTTAGCTTTCTGCCCTTTAATTTCGATAATTCGCAGCTTATATTTTATTACTGAGCTTCTTGTTGTTCTATGACTCTATCATCAATTTCATCTAAAAATTGGTCTCTAGAGATATTTCCCTATGCTGCTATAGTGTCAGACCAACCCTTTTTGTATAACCACCTGTATGTCGTTTCTAACTGACTTTAACATTATACAGCATTATTTTCGGCACTTAAAACGATATAGTATGGGTTAAGTCTTATATCATGATCTTGGCTAGTCGACAGTCATTTATATTACCTTAAATTGCAGCATTGAAATATTCACACACAATAAGGAAGAGAGAATAGCTAGGACTTGGGGAACAACAGCTCCTGGCTTACCATACGTTGAAGAGGTAATTACACCGGCTGGAAATTGGCTTATTGGTGGAGAACTGGAGGTGCTTAAACCAATCAGTTACAATGATGGTCTCGATCACTACAGGCTTTCTCCAGACCAACTTCGGAAAGAGTTTGATAAGCGTGAAGCAGATGCTGTTTTTGCGTTCCAGCTAAGAAATCCTGTTCATAATGGACATGCTTTGTTGATGAATGATACACGTAGGAGATTATTGGAAATGGGTTTCAAGAACCCAATTCTTTTGCTTCATCCACTTGGAGGTTATACCAAGGTTGATGACGTGCCATTGGGTGTTAGAATGGAGCAACATAGCAAGGTAACTCATCTGATCGATCTGGATTTCTTCAATTAATTTTTCCCTTGGGATGGAGTCATCATCCAGGTTATTGAACTCCTGCATAGCGAAATTATGTCCAACTAACATGAACCCTTAATTTGACTAGGAGTCTTTTCCTTAGTGCCCTAAGATATGTGTCACTTGCATTCAAATCGTAAGGGTAAAAGAGACGTTTCAGAAGTCAGAACTAAATTTTTACTACCAATTTAGAAAAAAGGCCAATTCTATTGAGTAGGCTGTCAAAGGAAAATGGGGCACTTCTAGAGAATATGAATGTTAAGATCAACTTGTTTCATGGAATTGTGTTATGCTAGTCTCCGACTCCTTTATCCTTTATATTGTTGAGTGCTTCCCAATTCCATGGATTGTTAAGATACTCTATCGTCCCATTTTCTTTTATTCTGTGATAAAAAGTTTTTGTTTTTCCGCTTTTAGGTTCTAGAAGATGGAGTTCTTGACCCAAAGACTACAGTGGTGGCTATATTCCCATCCCCCATGCATTATGCTGGTCCAACTGAAGTACAGTGGCATGCGAAAGCACGTATAAATGCTGGTGCTAATTTTTACATCGTGGGTCGTGATCCTGCGGGTATGGGACACCCAACAGAGAAGAGGGATCTTTATGATCCTGACCACGGAAAGAAAGTATTGAGCATGGCACCTGGACTTGAGAAGTTAAACATTCTACCTTTTAGGGTGAGTCTGGACTTCTTTGTTTCCTATCCATTTTCATTTATAGTTAATTGCAATGCAATGAGAGTTTCTGCCTTCCAAAGTCAGTAACGTGATATGATCAATTCATTATTCTTTGAGATGGAAGTCTTTTTATCCATTTGGTCTATATAGTGCATTATGAGATGCGGGACATGTCTTCAACCCTAAAACAACTACAGTAAAACTAGGAGAAAAAGACGAGTCATTCCATTATAGTTACAATGCAGGTCAAGTCATTTTTTTGTGTTGATTGATTTGGGTAAGATTACTTTCGTGTCAATTGTTACAGTTACTACGTCATTTGCTGTCATGTCTATTAATCGTCTTAAGTTTAATTACAAATTAGTCTAACCGGTTTGTTTAGGGTTAGTACCAACAACATGGTTCAAAATCTCGGTATCGGTCGTAGTCCCGCTATCGGTCCTCAATCAGTCCTTAATCGGCCGTCCCGGACTAATCACGTTGAAGCTCGGTGATTTCTCGAGCAATATCTCGTACCGGCAGAGTGAAAATACGATAGGATAAAACTCGACCAAGAGTTTGAACCATGCCGATCAGCACAGTGCGGGTCATTTTTTCGGGTCAGGTCATATTTTGGTTAGCAACGTTCGCACTGGGTACTGGTCAGATAACTGGTCTAGGTGCTAGTTTTCATAGTTTCGAAGCCTATGTGGTGTCTGTTAATACTATAATTTGATGTTGCCTTTAGGCTAGTTCCATAGATGTTTCTTTCTGCACTGACTGCTTATCTTAATACTTCTGCAGGTGGCAGCTTATGATACTGTGGCAAAGGGAATGTCATTTTTTGACCCTTCTCGTGCTAAAGATTTCCTGTTTATTTCGGGAACCAAGGTAAATATTTGTACTTCTGCTGTGTGTATATTTTGGATGATTCAACAAGCTTCTTTTTAGGAAATTTGAAGTTTCTTGTTCTTGATTGCTATGATTTATAAAAAGGAGTTATTAAGAGGGAAAACAGGACTAGGGAAAAAAGGACGAGCAAAAACACAACTGTGTTATTAAGAGGGAAGGAATATTCTATGAAAAATGCACATTATGAGCGTCAAACCTTGATATCTTTATCCTTTTAAAAGCGATGAAAGGTATAATCATAGGCAATATCAGTAGAGCGGGAATAGGGCAGATGAGTAGGTGAAGGGTACTACTACCACGGACTCGGCTACCCGCACCCATCAGCTTAAATCCATCTTTGTACTCGCTTGACTGGTAATAAGTTCACCAAATATATGATTTGACTATGTTTAAAATAAAGTTATTATTATTGTGAACAACATTAGTCTATGTTTTGCTGAATTTTCAGGCTCTTTAGATTTGAATTATTCTCATGCTCAACCATGAATAACATAACCCATTTGACTTTGGCCAATGTGGTTGCAGATGCGAAGTTATGCAAAAACCGGAGAGAACCCCCCAGACGGCTTCATGTGCCCGGGAGGATGGAAGGTGTTAGTCAACTATTATGCAAGCCAGCAAGAAGAACAGTCTAAACAACCAGCTACTGTATCTTAGCCCAAGTACTAATTCAGTAATTCAGCAAGCTAGAAAATTGACAGTACAAATTTTTCCAGTTTATTAACTGCGAGTCTACGAGTATTGTTTTTGAGTTCTGTTATACATCCGTGGTATGTTGTTTCGTTGTTCGATTCTTGACTTGTTTAACTGAAAACCAATTATTTTACTGGGAATACTTTCACTGGTTCCATAGTAAATTATGTAATTGAGGGCATCTCAAATATCCTCTGTTTTGTTTGAATATCCACTGTTTTATTTTTGTTCTGTGGGAAATTGGAGCCGTAAGCTTGTAAGACTAGTTATTATGGTAATGGCCGAATGGGGCTTAAAATGACGTAGAGGTGGTCAAATGCGGGCTTGGGCCTGATGTAGGCCGGGCTAGTATGAATATTCTGGCCCATGGTCATACTGGTTTTGGATGGTTCATGGGCTAGGCCTTTGTAAATTTTGGAAAATGTATTGTCCAAGCTTGCTTTGTTAGCGGGCCGTTCCGTCCATGAACAACGCTAAGCTCATGCTATGACTTATGAGGGCCATTTTTTATTTGAATTTATCAGCTAGATTAGCTTGTTGACCTTTGAAAAGTTGAAATTATAGACTTGGGCACTTGGCTACTCAAGTTAGGACTTGAAAGTTAAGATATGTTTAATTTGAGTATATACTTTAAGCCCACTTATTACTGTTTTAAATACGTAATTGCTCTTTTATGGACACATTTTACTCATTTATAGACTTTTTTTCACGAAATTTTCATACTTTACCCTTCTTTGAAAAAACAAAAATCAAATTCTCTCTTTTTCCATAAAAAAAATTAGGCAAATGTTCATCAAATTACTCAATTAAAAATCCTAATTCTCATATCAATCAAGGAATAATTTGTATTTCTAACTTCTAATTAAATAATAAATTATTGTTTTAAATTAGATAGACCTAAATTAAATTAGGGGAGAAAGAATTAGGGTTTGTCAAAATTAAAGTTAATGGGAAAGAGGATGGTTGCGGCCTGCGGTGGCAAGGGAAGGGCGATGGCAGCGCAAGGTGGTCGTCTGGTCGGTGGCGGTGTAGGGGCTGATCTGGCGTGTGTGTGCAAGGGCAAGGGAAAGGGTTGCGGTGCAGGGGGTGGTCAGGCGTATGCGTGAGGTGGGTGTGTGGGTCTGGCACTGGGTAGGGGACGGTGGCGCTACGGCCTGGTGGGTTAGGGTGGTGCGATGGGTGGTTGGTGGTGGTTACAAAGTGAAGGGGTTGAAAATATTGGAAAACATAGATTAAAATGGAAAAGTATTATGTTGAAATGAGAAGGGTAAAGTTGTCATTCATGTCCATGTTTGAGTAAATAATGTACATGAAAGAGCAATACCCTTTGAATATATTCTTAATTTGCCTAGTTTTGTAGGAGTATATAGGTAAATAAATATGTACTCCCTTAAGCCTATATATTCCTCCGTTCCAATTATTTATTTAACTTTGGTTGAAATTTGTTCTTGTATAGAATACAAAAAATTAAAACTAATGACCAAGGAGGATGGAGTAGTATTATCTTAAAGTAGTTAATAAAATAAACCATGTGTTTTTCTAATATAAATTTTCTTTAGAGTACCACCCACGGTATAATTGTAGATTCTTTCTGTAATTTTCATTTTTGTATCCTAATTAACAAATTCTCAACAAAGTAGTGATATAGGGTAATTTTAGAGAATTTTTTTTGTCAAAAGTAGTGCTAAAAATATATTGATTCTTATCTTATGTTGGAAAGTAACTATTTCTCATTTAGAGTTCCAAGTAGACGTGTTTTTGTACGAATCTAAGGGCCTTGAAGTTGCCATCCCCAATGACAGTTTTAGGATAGAGCCGCCATGCCCAATGACGGCTTTGTTGTATAATATTTTCATTCACATGTACTTAATATGCCTCTACTGAACTCAAAAGCCGTCAATGGGCATGGCGGCTCTATCCTAAAAGCGACATACGAAATGGCGACTCTAGGCCCCTTAGGCTCATACAAAGTCCATTCCTTGGGCTTGGTTGTAAATAATTTATAACCAACCCTCCATACCCCATACGAAATAATTAAAATAATAAAATGGTGCTAAAATAATTAAAATGGTGCTAAAGGAGTAAAACTTGTCCAAAGAGCAACTACATAAAAAATTCATCAATTTCCCTTTCTATTATGCTCTTAACTATTTGTGAAGATTATTAGTTCTAGAGTTTATTTTAGAATGTCATAGTCATGAAGATTCTTAAATGACATTTAACTGATTAAGATTCCAGTGCCAAAAAAAAAAAAAAAAACTCTAATTTTTCATTTCTCTTAAATTAGGGTGGTACCGAATCTCAATACCAACATATTTACATGTTATACACCCTCGCCTTTACAAGTAACAAGTGTATCTCTTTTACTATTTTCACATTAAAAAAACCTCTTTTTAGAGAACTTATTTGGTACACCACACACACATGCGAGCTCATTATATATACCACATAGTAGACAAAATAATTAAAAGACATAAAAAGTTTCTTTTAGTTAGCGGATAAAAATCTAATTTTGGTTATACATGAGTCATAGTTAGAATTGTTTAGAGCTCTAATATCATGTTAAATCAATGAAGAACATAGACTACACTTGTAGATCAGCCGTGACTAAATGTGGGATTAGGCTGAACACGGGTTGATCGCACACTTAAGTTTGTGTTCATAGATAAGCGGATTAGAAGCTTTGGGATATACGTACTCGCTAAATTTGTAACTATGTAAGTCGGACTTGTAACTTGTTGGTTACAAGAGGATCCATTAACAGCTGAACTACTCAACCATAAATCAATAGAGAATTTAGTTCATGGACCAATTATGGTCACTATATTTATTCATAGCAGTGAAACTGTTGAAAATGTTGAAAAAAGAACAAGGGTGAATGAAATCGGACCACGAGGCTTTATTTTCAAATAAAAATTAATTATATTTAGAGAGCACCCTTAGTTGTTGGGACAAAAATTTGTTGGCCATAGAACATGCATGGAAGAATATAATAGAGGCAAAGTAATTGCAATCTAACTAACTACATTCCACACGAACTTAATTATTTGGTGTCCTTGTATATTGCATATAATGTCAACTAATAAACCAATGTCATGATTCCTTAACACTATGAATGATGTATTTTAGATGCATATGTTGTTTTGTTTTAGTAATAAATATTTTATCTTAAGTTGAAGTCAACTCCCAATACCTTAAAGCAAAACATGTGTAGATGATATTGAATTATAATGTTTGACCTTTCTACATCTTAGATATCTTAGATAAAGTTAAGTCATTATTGAATTATAATGATTAGCTCTAGATAATTCTTTACGTACCTTGTTCTTAAGAAAAACCGATAAATTAAAGGTCATAAACTTGGCTTGTGGAAATGAGTTCCTCAATTTCTAATATAATTTGGTCTAATCTAAGACGTGTTTAATGAAGATGAGTCAAATACTCTTTCAAAAGAAGACAAGTGGCAGGGAAAATGACGAACTAATCGTATCTTTACTTGCCCTCTTGTGAGAGGAGATCCGACTCGTCTTCATTGAAAACAGATATACCCCGTCTTCAATGAGAATTTGTGTTTCTGATATGAGTTGCGCTAGAGTTAAGTTTATAACCTTTGGGTCATGCTAAATAAAAAAATCCGTCTTAAGCTCAAAACGGATCAAATATATGCATGTGAGCAAAATAATAAGACAATAGCAGAATGCATAGCGAAAAACTAAAGATTTGTCATATTTACCCATGTGAGATGATATTTGACCTGTCTTAAATTTAAGCGGATACGTCCGTCTTAAGGAAGACTAGCTAAAATATATTAATTACGGTGCAGACTCAATCTCTACGCCGGTGATACAAAGATGAAAGATCATCTTTATAAGCGGGTTACTCCTATTATGTTTACAAAACCAAATAAATACTATGTCGTGTAGCTCGTGTTCATGTCTACACACTTCTTACATAAATGAAAAATTAGTCCGTCCTCCGGGAGGACAATAAATGCGTCCTCCCTAATCAATAAGAACTCTCATTTACATTTAAATGCTATAAATATAAAGGTATATAAGGAGAATATTAGAAATGGAAGTTCTTACTGGCCAGGGAGGACACATTAATTATCCTCCTGGATGACGGAAGTATTTTTCTTACATAAAAAGGTTATTAAGTTCCTACCTAAATCTATAATTTCGTGTCAGACTCATATCATATTTTCGGGTTGTGTCATTCTTTGGCGGCTCTATCGAGGAGTATTGGGTGAATTATAGTTATTGACGTATGTCCCAACCTTCAATTTAAGCTTGGGTTTTAGAGGAGTGATTCAATAACACGTTTTGTAGCCTATACAAAATAGTAATGACAAAGGACGTGATAGAGTGGGCGTAAAACTACACCCATTTTGTAACAAAACGACAGGCAAAGCAACATAACACAACTATTTGGCTAGTTTAATTTGGTACGGATCGAGTATATACAAACTAACAATAGACAAGTATTACAGATTTACAGCAAAGATAATCCTATAATTCCCTAAATGCTATGTAATTATGTAAATTGAAGTCGATTATCAACCAAACCTGGTGTTTTTCCATAAAAAAATAAGCAAATAATGTGGAGTGTTTAGCTATTAATACCATTTAGGAAAATAAGTTGGTAGTTGAAAACTAAGTTCATCAATTGGTGGTGCATATAATCCTTGTTAGGCAGGTATGACTTTAGGAAAAATACACCATTATAATGTTCAATTGGTCTTGCTTGTGACGATCAGTGACCGTCACAAATGAGAATTTGGGTGCATATCTATTGTTTGTACAATATGATGTTACATTTTTTTTTTGTTTACGTATGAGAATTTTACTAGACTTTTCTCCTACCGGTATGTGGCCATGTGGGGGAGAGGTAGAAAGTGACTTACAAAGTTAAAAAAAAAATAACATAAGTCTATAACACAATCGTAATTATTAGTAACATGGGACGCAAGAATTACTCCGTAGTTAATTAGCTAGCGAGATCAAATTACTACTCCTTCGTTCTGGAAAACTCCATAATAACATAATTATCATTGAAAACGGTGTGACAGGTCGAATTCCATCTCACAAGGAGGCAAGTGAAATGGCAAGTAAGAGGAAATTCGATCAGTTTTCATTGAAGACGGATACTATCCGTCTTCAATGATACTTAGTGATGTTGGATATATGCTTCAAAATAAGCTACCCACTTGTGTTTTCCTATACCACATTGACCATGAAAAACAAGTTTTATGGGTTTATATATGACCCCTTACACTACTCTACTAGGTGAGTGTGTGATAAGTATCTAACCAACCACACGTGCGCACCCACGGCCCGGCCCGGCCGGCTGGCCCGGCTCGGGCTTTTATTTATTTTTTACTGTTTCTTTTTCCAACTGAAACAAAATCAGTAGCTTCCTTGTGTCAGTGTTAGCTTGCAGTAGGGTTGCTTGTGTCAGTCTCTTTGTGTGCTGCAGTATCCAAATCTTTTTCAGACCTGCAAAGATATTCTTTGTGTGCTGCAGTATACTTCTCTTATGCAGGAAATATTCCTGACGAAGTTCATGCATACCTATCTTTAGTCTGCCAAAGACAGCCCCAATTGCCTATATATACCACCCTTATTCCAGTATTTTAAACACACAACAAAATATGTCCTACTCCTCCTTCTCACACCAATATCTACTGCTACTTACAAAATGTCTTCTATAACTTAATTAAAAGAGTCATGGCAACGTTTATGGTGGTTCTCATATGCTCTCTTCCCTACACGAAGTTTGCAGCCGTTGTGTAATCCTGGGGGTCGAGTGCCACTGAGACCGTGTGTAGTAGACGGGGCATAAACGACTTTAGGACAGTGATCTTGAGTCACGCCACAACAATCAGATAAGATTATTCCTTTTCTTCGAATGTTTTTTATACTACCGCCATAACAAGTGATATACATAAATTCTTACTGCATAATAAAAGTGGTATATTGATTCGTAAATAAGCTTTAAGATTACTCGAGAAACCAGTGGCGGAGCCAGGATTTCAATTTAGGGGGCGTACGCCTTATAACTTAAGGTATCCTAAAAAAATTCTAAAAGTTTAACTTTAATTTTCGAAATTTTCATCCGTCGGGAAGGGGGGACGAGCGTCCATACTAGCCCTCCTAACTCCATCACCGCGAGGAACGATACATACGAAGTACTAGTAAAAAAACAGAGGCATGGTACATTGGTACGCTTCAGTACACCCATGATCGTCCTTGAGTTTTGCAGGGTTGCATAAACTTAGCCGCCTAAAAAGACGAACACATCATGTTACTTTCACCATTTATTTTATTACTCTTATTGCTTTCTTTTTAATTTGGTTGGATGGTCTTGTTGCTTTGGACCACACTTATCTTGGGTCCTTGTTGGAGGAATTTTATTTTTGTAAATTGCAAACTTATTATTTGCATGATTGCATCCTATCACTTATGCCCTGTTCTTTTGGGCTGAATAGGAGCTGAACTGAACTGAACAACTGAACTTATAGGAGCTGAACTGAACTTATAGGAGCTGAGCTGAACTTATAGGAGCTGAACTGAACTGAACTTATAGGAGCTGAACTGAACTGAACTTATAAGAACTGAACTGAACTTATAGGAGCTGAACTGAACTAAACTAAACTTATAGGATCTGAACTTTTCTGAACTTAATTTTACTTAATTAAATAGAATTTATAGAATCTAAAATTTACTAAACTGAACTTTATTACATAAGGTAAGATAATAACATAATACCGATTTATATACATTGGTTTGTTCAAATAGATTACTACGTTGACATTATCTTTATCTGTATCTTTATCTTTTGCAAAAGACTGTCATAAAAAAAGTATACTATAAAATATAAGGTAAGATAATAACATAATTCCGATTTATGTACATTGGTTTGTTCAAATAGATTACTACGTTTACACTACGATAAAAAAATAAATCACATATTACATCGTTTTCTAACCATCTATTTCCATATCATCATTTTGATCATCACTTTCTTCTTTATCTTCACTACCACTCGTAACAACGAATCTATTGTCTCGCCAAATGTTTTTTACTTCGTACCTTGAACATAGTTTTTTTCCGCTTATCATCAAACATGTCCAAATCTACTGTTCCTTGAATATTCACGTCATGTTGTATAATAGGTATTCCAAGAGTATGCATCCTTATAAAATTATGGAGTGTGAATGTATAAAACAATAATAGACATTTGATACTTTTGTGACATTCAGGACATATTTTTTAACACCCATCTTTTTTTCAATTGACCAAATGTCATTCCACTAATTAATGTCAAATGTTTTTATATCGGTTTTCATAAATAATATATTCCGTATAACTTTTCTGAACTTAATTTGTTAGAATTGAATTTTTCTGAACTGAACTTATAAGAGTTGAACTGAACTGAACTGAACTTATAAGAGCTGAACTGAACTGAACTTATAGGAGCTGAACTGAACTGAATTATAGGAGCTGAACTGAACTTATAGGAGCTGAACTGAACTGAACTTAAAGGGGCTGAGTTTAAGTCCAAAAGAACATGGCCTTACTCTTTTACCAAAAAAAGTTGTGTAAAACCTACATTTTGGTAAATCTGGTATACTTTATCTGTTACATTAATTGTTTACGTTTGCTTTTTTGACATTATTAATAAGTGAGAAGAATTTTTTATATAATCTCTAGTAATATATACTTTTTCCGTCACGGTCAATTATTGTAATATTCTTTTTTAGGGTATTTCAGTCAATTGTTGTCATTTTTATATTATGAAAGTTTTGTATGAGTAATTGGATCCCCCAATGAGACTATTGTCTACTTGTCATCCACCAACTATAACCACAAATGATCCTTGCTATTTTCTTGGTCTTTGTGCCAAAATAAAAGGACGACATTTCATCGGGACGGCGGGAGTAGCATAAAAGATAGTTATGCGATATCTTGTTTAAATTGTCTTACCAAGTGCATGATGAGTATTAAACTTATATATTTTTGTAGTATTATGTAACTAAAGATATAAACAAATTAAAACGAGAATGGATATTGTTTATAAAGCAAATGTAGGCAAAGAAAGTATTTGATTTATTCAAAAGGATCGAGCTATAAAATAAGTACATAAAATTGCACAAATTTTCATTAAAGACGGGGTATGTTGGTCTTCAATGAAGACGGGTCATATTCGTCTTCAATGAAGTTTTCAATGAAGACGAGTCGAATTTCCTCTCACAATGAGGTAAGTGGAAGAGCAAGTGGAGATCCATTTAGTTTCTCACTACTTGGCACTTGCCTTTTCGTGAGAGTGGATCATACCCGTCTTTACTGAAAACGGATATGACCCGTCTTCAATGAGAGCAACCGATAAAAATGTCTCTTTTTTTTTCTGCTTTTGGGCTTTCACTTACATACGAAGTATTTCTTTTATGATAACTTTGTGTATTTTAAAGCTATAAAGTAAAAAAACAATTACTTTGTAATTTGGTGAAACGCTTGACAATTGGAACAAAGTAAGTAGAAAATAAAGAATTGTTAGATAAATAGTGGTGATAATGCATGAACGGATGGGGGCATAGAGACAATAGTTTTGGTGAACGTGAGTATGGTTGATTGTGGCCGTGTGGGGGGTCCTCGGAGGATGCCAAATGCCCAACCAACAAAAATACGAGAGTCTTTTGTCGAGGTTTTATACCTCCGCAATAGGAGGGACAAGGCAAGGACAACATCTACTACCTTGAAACTTAAATTAGTGTCCAATACTCACTCTTATGGTAGTTTTTGCAAGCATCATATAAAATCAACAATTGTGATAGTCGGTTTCGGATTTGATTAAGGTGTCGAGGTCCGAGGGCCGACTTAATCATATATAATAAGAATATAATACGAAGTAATAAATATGGTCATCCGGGCTCCGGCGTATGGTTAGACGTAAATTTAATCTTTTATCACGATAAAAAATAATTGAATTTTATCAAATTTCATAAAACAGTGGGTTTTCACTGTTCACGTAGGTACCCTCACGGACTAGAAGAATGGCTTTCCTAATTTGGAATTTCGAAAGATATTGAGATGTTATATCTAACAAAGGCTGCCACGAAACTCACTTGAAAGTCGAAACTAGCATAAATAAGAGTATACGGAGTATAAAGCAAGTAGTGCTTTTAGTGATTTACTAACCTATTCCGCTGTTAAGGTACACAATATTCCAACATAGTTAAATACAAATTCTCATTTAGGACGGAGCGACCCGTCGCAAGCCTAATACGGGTGAAACTCCTCTGACAAAGAACAAATGAGTGAACAAGTAGGGTGCTCCATTTTCCCTCACTTGCTCTTATTGAAGGTTACTTGACCCGTCTTAAGCTTGTAAAAAGAGAGTATCTAACATGTAAAAATTACTACTCCGTACTAAGACCATCCCCAAGCAAGGTCATGACCTTGTTGAGGCATGCTAATTAAGGATTAGGGAAGAATTTAGTGTGACCTTGCCCTTAAAGAGGTCAATTTGTGACCTTTGTTGGGGCAAATTGACCTCTTACATGACCTTACATGTGTCCAGTTTTTATTGGACACACCATTAAAAAAAACAAAAAAATATAGTATTAGTCTACATGGGAGGGTGTAAATAGGTGGGGTAGAAAATGTGGAAAATGATTAAATATGTTGGAAAGTGGAAAATTATTGGGTTGGTGACCTAGGTCATGGCTTTCTGCTTGAAATGGTATAAATGGATCAAAATAATTATAGAGTGATTAAAAATAAAAATGGGTAGGGACCTAATTAGTGTGAACTTTGGTTGGGGATGGTCTAGGTTAGACAATAACTATTGAATACTTTAACCTATGGAAAAAAGAGAAGGTAACAAAATGAGGAAGGCTTGTATGGGTAGGGTGACAAGAGTAACTAGTCCCTAGAAAATTGCTCCTTGGTCTGACACAAGATTTTGCTGTTTTCATATCAAAGCAAGCTATGGTTTGACATCAAAACAGGCTTCTATGGCTCTATATGTTACCTCTTATTTGAGTCAATGACTAGCTACTTGTAGCACTCAGATGTCGATGTTTCATATGCTCGTGTTTAACAATAATGATATGAAAAAAAGGTTCGGTTAAAAATTTAAAGGTAAAACTAGGGAAGCGACCACAGAATGTTTTCAAACAAAGCTGCTCCCTCTTTGTTGTAATTTTAGAGTCAAGTCAAAGTAGTGAGCACTGAGTAAATTATTAGGGTTTCTGGAAAGGTTGGTTAAGTCGTGTTTGGCTGGTTCATTTGTTTTTACTCATAATTGTGAGGACTTTTATGCATGTGGGTGTGGTTAATTTAGATAGTGTAATGGGTATATCGTCACAAATTTGTGGCGGGTCAAATAATATATATTCATATGGGTAGGAGATTATTTATGGTTATACTTGGTGTGTGATAAGTGGATAATAGTCACATTGATATGTCAAATTGGTCATAAAAAACCTTCCTAATATAAAAAGGATAATAATTTACTGAGACACCTGAAAAAAAGAATAGAAGAACAATTGATAGAGAAGGAGGGAGTAAGTTAATAAGAGTAAAAATTTGATAGAAGAGAATCAAATTGTCTTTAATTAAAATAAATAAATTGTAGACTTTCGTGCAAAAGAGCAACACAACTAATATTATTCCTCTCTAGTCCCTCAAATCTTCACCAAGTAAGCCGCTTTCTATTGTTGGCAAATTTACATGAATTTACTCGTTCTATATTTACTAACTTTAAAATTCAAACTTCAAACTTATCATAAAGTGCCCTCTCTTACAAAAACGGATATTCAAATTTAAAACAATACCATAGTATGTACTCCCTATATACTAATGGGGTTTTTCTAACGCATGTCCATGTTAAGATGTTAATTATAGTCAATTTTACAAGAATATCTCATGAGAAATTGAAAAATGAACTCGTAATTACCATACTTAGAGAATTATTCTGACAAAACTTACTCTAATTAGCATCTTAACATGTGTCATTTAGACACACGTTAAAAAAACTCATACTAATATACTTAGTTCTTTTAGCAATTTAATCATTATACATGCAACTTACTCGATCACATTTTCTAGCAATTCATTACTCCCCTAATTTCAATACATATGAATATGATGGTTAAAAATGAGTAAAAATTAAGCAATCACATGTATGAAACTACAAATTTTAGAAAAATAACGAAAGAACTACCCGTGGCTAAAATCATTTTAAAGGGCCTTATTTTTTTGATACTCAATATTCAAATGGCAAGCCCTCTACAAATACATACTTCCTCCATTCAACTCCACTCTACCACTTTTTTTTTGTACACTATTCACAAGCGATCATATAATTGCAATTTTCTCTCAATATATAAGTAAAAAATATATTCATGTGTGATCTTGTTTGATTCGTCTTTACGAGTACATTATTAATATCTAACTTTTATAATTTTTGCAAACACGTAGCTAACGATATTTACCGTGTAAAACTCGTCTCGGCAAATGTGAAAAAAATTTTTGGTAGAGTGGAGTTGAATGGAGGAAGTATCAAATAAAGTATTGTGAAATACTTATCATTAATGTATCATTAATAATCCACGGTTCTTTTTTATTTCATTTCAGTTCATCTCAATACTACTTAGTTCAGTTTTAGTCAATTTTGTTCAACTAATCTCTTTAAAAAATTAATTCTTACTTTAGCTCCATGTACTTCAGTGGTAGTTCAGCCTACCTTCATTTAGTTTAGTTTAATTCAGCTCAACTTCATCTAGCTTGTTTTATCCGAAAATTACAAGGTCTAAGAATACCACGACTACGGTAGTGAATCAAATACAAATAATTAAAGATAATTTATTTAGTGAAATATGTTATTTAAAAATATAAAAAACGAAAACAATTTTTACATAACTAATTCAAGAATGAATACAAAAAAAAATATTAATAATTTCAAACACAATTTATACCAAGTAACTCCTTTCCGTACAAAATACGGAGTACTTTTCCGTCTAGTGTACCGTTAATCATTTACTACTTTTACCAACTAAATAAACAAACTTACCTTGTCAACAAAATATTCACATAATGACAATTCCCTAAACTACCCCTACTACCCTACAAAACAAACCAACATCCCTTCTCACCAAAATACTAACCTCATTAAAAAATCCCCAAACTACCCCTACTATAGTTTACGTCCTTTTGCTCCCACATCTTCACATGCCTATGTTTTGTCTTTCTCAACCTTTCCCTTCCTTCTTCTTTATATACTCCTTCATACCTTCCCCATTTCTCAACTCTTTTTCATAATTCTCATAATAATATATTTTCATTCTTCTACAAAAAATAAATATTATAATAAAAAATGGCAATTAAAAAAACAGCAAAAATGCCACAAACAGCAGTATTAAAGCAAATACTAAAGAGATGTTCAAGTTTAGGGAAAAAACAAGGAAATAATAATAATAACAATGAAAATGAGCTTCCTTATGATGTACCTAAAGGGCATTTTGCTGTATACGTAGGGGATAATAGAACAAGGTACATTGTTCCGATTTCTTTGTTATCGAAACCCGAGTTTCAAATCTTACTTCATCAATCTGAAGAGGAGTTTGGGTTTTGTCATGAAATGGGTCTTACTATTCCTTGTCAAGAACATGTTTTTCAATCCCTTACTAACTTTCTTTTGAGTTAGTTAGTAGTCTTCGGGTTTGGGTGTGTGTTCAAGTGTCGACTTAAAATGAAGTGTCGAAGTATGGTGGAATGGAAGTGTAGTAGTAGTAGAAGACTAGTAGTATTAGTTGGAGAATAACCCATTTTAAGGTTTTTAATTATTTTAGTGGGTTTTTGAGAGGAAGTTGTATATTTTTGTGGGGATTAATTAATTAATTAATGTTAGAGGGGGTAAATTAGATTAAACCATTAAGGTTAATATATTTTTCCTCACGGTGGCTGGCGCTTGTGGTATGTTGCCCTGTGAGTGAATTCATGGAATGACTATTTATGTTAAGTTAATGACATGATGGTAATTATAATTTAGTGCAAATTTGTCATAAATTTTTACTTTATGTTTTTATTTGTCCATTTATCGTACTGAATATATATATATTTGAGTTTCATACATTTTTTCAAGATATATATGTTACGAAATTTTTGAAAAAGTGTATGAAATTTAAGAGAGGGGAAAAATTATTGTCCGTCCCAACCGTACTCCTTAAAACTAAAGGTAATCCACCAAATAAAATATTATAATGTTTTTAAGTGTAAGAATTACGGTATTTCCGGAAAACACAAAAATTTGTAACGGTTATGTATGCAAACGATATTAAAGATGACATAATGAAAAAAAAAAATGCAAGTTTGGATACATGAGGTAAGTAAAGGTATAGTAGGTCTTGCTTGCGACGGATCGGATCTTGCGACGGGTATTTTGTGAGAGGAAATGGGTAGAGGGGACAAGGTGGGCACCCCCCATGTGCTTCTCCACTCACCCTTGATGGGTATTTTGTGAGAGAATATGGTATCCGTCTTAAGCTTGCGACGGATAGTGTCCGTCACAAATGAGAATTTGTGGTAAAGGTAATAATTACTTGAATAATACGAGTATACAGTTGCTGAAAAAATATTACTCGGTAGAAATTTTAATCCTGACTTTAAAACGTGATAGAGAGTTAATCAGAGTATTATACGTTCTTACAATGTTAATGGCGGAGTTGGATTTACAGTTTTTGAACTGGTAATATTATATACTCCCTCCTATTCTATGTATTATTCAATTTTCATTTAAGCTCTAGAATTAAGGAAATGAATTTGGACCACACAAAACACTATATTCCACATGCAATTAAATATGTATCACACAAAACACACAACCCTACATCCAACAATGGAAATAGGGAAGTAAACATGAATAGACCAAATAGGAAATATGGAAGAATAGATGGAATAGGAGGAAGTAGAAAACTCGACAAAAATAATTACTGAAAAATTCGAAATTTTCACAAGCTTTCCTAATATCGGCCTTGCAGTTGGCACAACAACAAAGTAGATCCAATATTTTACACAAACTTGATGAAAGTAAAGAAAAATTTAGCCATCCGTACGACTTTACACAGTTTTACTTCTCTTGTGAGTTGTGAGATTCAATTACTGCACTCAAGTCGGGTCAATAATTAGTTTAATTTGGTCATAGAATCAGACGTTTTGTTGCTTCAATGTTGAACGTTGTATCAACTTGAGATTCTCACATTAAAATTTACAATTACCAAAAAGATTGTCACATGAAAATTCAAGATATTTATAGTACTTGTTACCATTTTCACTCAAAGTCAAAATTTGCTACTTTAACTTCGAATAATGAACGTGTAGTTTGAAATTGAATCGAAACGAGTAATACCATTTCCCAAATTATAAGGTTCACCAATACGATCACTGGAAAATAAATTTTGTTAGCTTAGCCAACCAATTCGATAACATTCATCTTTTGCTCTTCTTAGAATTATTCACACCGTGTCATATTTATGTCGTAGAAAAACAACCAATTTTATACTCATGCCCTTGTATTGCTTCCATGAGTACATAACTAGCTTTAATAACAACCCGGTGTCAATTTCACTTATTTCAGGTAGTTCGAATCAATATATAACAAACAATGAAATTATAGTAAAATACATTAAGAAACGTTCTCATATTAGAACTTGTGTTAGCTTTATTTTTCCAATCGAATCGATAAAAAAAAAAGTCAAAAGAGATTAATAGACTTGTTACACGAAGAGTATCATTTATACCCTACTTTTCAACATATTCAAGCTTGATGTTACTAGATGGATGCTAGTATTTTTGTGGCAATAATAAAGAATGGTTCAAAATTACCACCTATATTAGGGAACAATGCTTTTTACTAGTGGGTTCGATCATAAAATAATTCCAACCTCATAAATTTTTTTACACCTATAAAAAGGTGCTTTTTCCCTATGTCTGGTGGTTGCCTTGATATAGAGTTTTACTCCGGATATCCCTACTATATTTTCTAGCTTAGTCTCTCCATTCAACTCCACACTATGCATATCTTTTTTAGACACTATTCACAAGTAAGTAGAATCTTTCAATTTCCGCCTTATACGTAAGAATACGTATATTCATGTGAGATCTATCTTGTTTGATTCGTCTTTAAGAGTATATTAAAAAAATTTAACTCGTATAATTTTTGCAAATACGTAGTGAACTATATTTACGACGCAAAACACGCGTTGACAAACGTGAAAAAGCAAATGTATAGTGTGGAGTTGAATGGAGAGAGTATTACATTAAAGTAATTTTATGATGCGACCAGTTAATAATGATCACTTTTTCACAAATAGTGAATACTTTTTATGACTAAGAATAACTTTTTTTCAAAGTGGTCACTATTTACTAAAAAAAATGATCCTTATTAACTAAAAATGGTCATATTTTGCAAAATAGCACGGGATGAGACCGTCATATAGGAGAATGACGTTGATGGCTAATGTTATAATTACATGTGCGGCAATCCTTAAATGCTATAGTTGGGAAAAAATTCTACGCAATTAGGTTTGTCCTTGTATAGTCATTTCTTTAGAGTATACTTTAAGCTTTCACTCATATATTCATAGGCTTATGAGTCACCATTGAAAATAACAATTTTACCGTTGAAGTAATTAGTAGTAAGACTTTAACACCCTTTGGTAAAAAAAAGAGAGATTTAATGACTCATATTTCCAAAGGAATTGCTTTAATTTACAATGCACGGAGTATATAATTTTATATCATACTACTTATGTATATAAGATAAATATATTGTTTTACCTATGCATTTTGTTTTTGTCTTATGTATACAAGTAATATGATATTTGTCTGCCTTAATGAAATTTAGTGAGCTTGAGTTTTGGATATTTGGTAGTATAAATTTTGTGTTATCTTTTGGCGGAATTATTTTTTTTATAAAATGTTATTCTTCAGTTTCTGAAATACCTTCTATTTTCTTGTATTCTGTATTTGTTTTTTTTGTGAGATATTAGAGGGTCCATAGGTGATACACTTTTGAAAATGTCTTACCTATACGGCTATATCCATTAATAATTTAATATATAAGTAAGACGAATCAGATCTAATAAACGAGATTTCCTTAAATAACTCTAAGGCGGCGGGCCATGCTTTAAGCTTGGTGGTTGAAATTACCCAATTTTGATAGTCTAGTTAAGTAAATGAATGGTAATGTACGTTAAAAAAGACATGTGCGGCATCCTTTAAATGGAATTATAACAAAATTCTACGAGATTATGTCTGTCCTTACATAGTCATTATTTAGTGTACACTTTAAGCTTTCTTAAGCTCGTGAGTCACCATATGAAATCAAACACACCATTGGAGTAACTAAGTACAACATTAACTTTTCTTGGCAAAGATTAAAAGAAAAAAACGACCATTATTTCAATCGTGCTATCATGCTTTGTGTTTAACTAGAGCGTGCAATGTTGTGTTTTGGAATTGTGGTCCATGACCTTTGTAGTTTGTACCTTAAGTTATAATTACGACTCTTTTAATTAGGTGTCATCGTCGTTTACTCGTTTTTGTGTAAATTGGCTAAATGTAACCACTTTTTACCAGAAAAACTGATCATTTTATGCTAAATACTCTATCTGTCTTAGTTAATTATTGTCATTTGACTTTTACACGTTTGTCAATACACATTTCATTTTGAAAATATATTTTACTACATAAGTGTGAAAATTATAAAATATTGATATTCTTAACATGCTCATTAAGACGAATCAAACATCTCACATGAAAATATTTTGGGTTATGCATTGGAAATTATTTTAAGGGTTTTCTCCCTCTATGAATAGTGTCAAAAAAGCAAAGGACAACAATAGTGATCACTTTGGGAAAAAATGTCACAAAAGATTATCACTATTTACCAAAAAGTGATTATTATTTATCCAAAATTTGTCACATTTTCCTCGTTGCACGTACAACCGTCGCACTATAACAGTTGTGTTACAATTATGTCTTATGATTCTCTTTTAGTTTAGTTCAGATTCAATTTTGGGTAGAATTATAAGAACAATAAAATTATTTCTTTACCATAAGTGTATCTAAGGTTATCATTAATTCAATATTAAACCTTTTTTCATAGACACAAATTTTTAGAGTTAGTATTTATCCAAGTTTTTAGCTCAGAACCGTCGATGAAAGTTCGATCATAACCTATTGACGATCATGGTTATTTTAAGTTATGATTATCATAGAGCAATGACAAATATTTGGGAATCATAGTGTTAAAGAGAAAACATATGCCATCACTCACTCGTTATGGGTGAACATTATTTTAATAACTTACTCCTTCCGTTTTGATCATTAATCAATGATTTTTTTTCCTGTGAGAAAGAATAAAGTCATAAAAACAAAGATAACTATTGATCTGTTAATCAGAACGAAAATATTATTATTCGGATATTTTACAAGTGACAAAATACATTTTCGAGTAACGGTATCACCATCCTAGATTTTTGGTCTCTTCTTGGACGGGGTTTGATCAGAGGCGAAGCTACGCCTGGGCCGTAGGGGCCCTGGCCCGGGCTGGGATTTACATGTTAAGTAATAAACAGGTAGCATTATATTCATTGAAGTGAAAGTGGCATAGTGGTCGCAGCCTTTGTGTTTGTTATGTTACCCCTGAAGTCTCAGGTTCGAACTGCGGGGCTGGCAAATGCTATTAAATTTTTGCTTTTTACTGTTTTTCATATATTTTTGATATATTTTGTTTATATTATACTCCTTACTATGGCTCTTTCAGGCAATATTTTGTAATGACGGACCTATATTTTACCAAAAGTAATATTTGTATGATCTTAATCCCAAGGTTAATTATTATTTATGTTTCTACTTTATTTTTCAAATCACACTATAAAATATAGAGTAAATTTGTTGAAAAAAATCAATCTATCCTTCGATAATTAAACAATAGTAAATATAACTCCGTAATTTGTATGTTTTAAATGAGTATCATCGATAAAATTTAGATCGGCCCCGGTTCTATTTTTTGTCTAGCTTCGTCCCTGGGTTTGATAGGTCTAGCGAAACAATAACTACTCATCTAAGAAAGAAGACAGAAAAACATTAACTACAATGTCCTTGGTGTTTAACCCAGTGAGTACTGAGTAGAGAGTAAAGTATGGTCCGTGAATAAAGGTACGAGTACCCTGAGTCCTTTAAAACAGTGAGCCACGAGCCAACCGTACATTATTGGTAGGACACGTACCCTTTAACTGCTTCAATGCTTAAGGACATTTTCAACTGCCCTTTCACTTAATTCTTTCACGTTCCTGCCTTTTTAGTTTAAATTATTACTGCTCTTTCTTCTACAGTTTCATAGCACGCTCACTAGGGTAATACCCAACATGACCTGTTTAAAGTTGTTATAGACCTCTGGGTGATATTAAGTCATGAATCATGATACCATGTTTTACTGTGCATTATATTAACAGCTCGTTTCATTGAACACGGACATTATCCGTCATAAATTAAAGACGGATAATACCCCTTTCACAATATGTAAGTGGAAGGTCAAGTGAGAGATTGCGCTTTTTATACTCTTGTTTAAGACGCACATTTTAAAAGACTTAAACTTACAATACGAAGTTGTATGATGCAAAGTATAAAAATAGACTATTTTTTGATAAATACTTCCTCCCTTCAACTCCTCTCTACCAAAAAACTTTTTCACATTTGCCAATATGTGTTTTACACGGTAAATATCATTGCCTACGTGTTTGCAAAAATTATAAAAGTTAGATATTAATAATGTACTCGTAAAGACGAATCAAACAAGATCACACATGAATATATTTTTTACTTATATATTGAGAGAAAATTGCAATTATATGATCACTTGTTAATAGTGTACAAAAATGAAAGTGCTAGAGTGGAGTTGAAGGGAGGAAGTAAGTAGTAACCATTTTATACTGCTGTAATATCCCGGAAAAAAAAAAATAGTATTATATAGTATGGGGTACTAATAGAATACAACAAGTACATATTATAATATTTACTGGTAAAACGAGCTCGATTAGAAAGACGACTTTGATCTAACGGCTCCGAGGCATGACTAACTCAAATAGACCCGAAGAATCTTATTTGTCATGAATTGGTTTTACTAGCCAGTTTTTATGACGTTATTTGTCGAAATATATAATACATTAATACTACTAAATTTCAGTTACGAGTAATTTGGCCCGGAATATACTAAATTGCTAAGACATGGGATTTTAACCCGGCTAATTTAAAGTTATGGTGAATTGTTGGCTTTCATCTATGTAATTAGACTATCTTAAGTTACCTAGTAAGTAGTAACAATATACTAACTATCTAGATAAGTATATCATGTCAAGCATACTTAGCTCTTAAGTTTCATATTGCTAGTAGATAGTAGTAAACTTGAAATTGAGTTTGTAAACAAACACTCGTTCACCACGTAGCATAGGATATGCTTGTATCATATAAGCCGACTTCATATTTTGCCTATAAAAGGCCATCTCTCATATACATATCCCACGTAAAAAAAAAAAAAAGGTACATGCAGAAACATACATTACTTGTATTATTCACTTATTTAGTGAATCATGCACGGTTACATGGTAAATATTAGTGGATCCGTTAATCCGTCATTTGTTGTAAGGTATGACTTCGGGACCCTTTGTCGTTATAATTATTTAGTTACTGTCTTATACATAAATAAAATAAGAGGATAGTATAAGTACTTGTTTATATTATTTTATTCGTAAGTTTTGTAGTAGAACCGTTATAATGCTTGTATGATTTCGGGACCGTTCGTCGATATAAGTAATATTTAATTTAAAATAAGACGATGTTAGAAATAATAGGTTATATTATATTTATCGTAAATTTCATCTTATGATCGTTATATTTTGTCTATCTTATATTTATGTCCTATATGCTATAATGTTTGCCATGCTGGTACTGTTTTATAATGTATAATTGGCCAATTGTAGCATTCGGGATACGATTACAGGAGAGGGATGACATTACAAATTTAACCTGTGTACATGGAAGGGAGCACGGCTCCATGATATGAGAACTGCGGTTCTGGTTATTACTGGTGAAAGTGCCAGGGGGTTACATAAATAATTATATGGTCATGTGTACATGGAGGAGGGCTTAGCCCAGGGGAGTAATTACTCCGTAATGTGTCTCACTTCAGTAATGGTAGACCGTTATATATATTATTGTGAAACGAATGTTACATGCTGATATGACAGTTGTGCATGTCTATTTAAAAATGAATGGATGATATTCATGTGGCATATTATTTATATGTGAGATATAAAAGAGATAAAATAGTGAAATGAGAGCCTAAGGCCGGTGGAGGCAACCGGAGTCATACTCAGCATGTGGTTGGCTGATTCTGTTACTTTCATTTTTTTTTCAGGTACGAGTATCGGGGAGGGTCAAGTGTGAGGATTTCATATAGAAGATAAGACTAATCAACAACGGCGCCATTTTGGTGTAGTGAAAATAGTTGTGAAGTAGGGATGTCGATCTCAGGGACGGTTGGTGTTCAAAATTGATCTAAAGGTCTACTTAAAGTCTCTTGCAAGTCACAAAGTGATTTGGGTTTGGGTTTGTTGGCTACACTAATCAACAACAATTAAAAACAATTACAAACAACAAAAGGAGTCTAAAGCTATAAAGGTTGGATTTTTATCAAATAAGAGGGAAGACTAGGGTGAGTGGGTTCATATGGGTAGTAAAGTCGAGTGCAAGGGTCGGGTCTAATAGTCGAAATATCATCTAGTCTAAGAAAGTGAATCGAGGCTTCCGTTCTTACAATTCCTCCTCAAACCGACTCTAACTAGCTATCGCGTCACTAGATACGGCTTGCCAAAACTAGCGGTTCTACGAAAGACCACGACTTTCGATCTTATGGCATTCGAAACAAACGAAAGATTCATGCAAACTCAAGTAAGCATTTCATCAAACATGTTATAAGCATAGCATGGAGACTAGACAATAATCAACTATTAACCCCCAACAATAACACATTAAACCATACAAGGACCCATAATCCCCCACATTACCCTAGCAAGATTACTACTCACTCATACTTGAGGGAAATTCGATATTTACTAAAGATTGTAAGAGGAAATCAACAACAACATTAAACATTTCTAATTAACAATAAGTAGATAACAATAATCGAAATGAAAACTTAATTAAAAGCAAGATTAAGTAGAGAAATTATACCAACTTGGAGAAAGATTAGAACTTTGATATAAATACCAAGATTTCGTCACAAATCCTTGAATATAACCCAAGTTCATACACTAAACCAAGTTGAAATCACTAATTAACCGACTAATTTGCTTAATTAAGGAAGATTAATACAAGATTAAAACTAATTCTATTAAAGTTTCAGATCTAGGGTTTCGTGCCCTTTAATTACATAAGAGGGTCTATATATAGGTTTACAAAATGAAGGAAAGATGGGCCTCGAGAAGCTTCATGGACTGACAAAGTCACGACCGTGAAATGGGTTTCACGGTCGTGAAAGACGTCTACGACCGTGAAACTCCATTTCACGGTCGTGAAAGAGTTGGCAGAGCAAGGTCACGTTTCACTGATAAGTCACGACCGTGAAGTTCATTTCACGACCGTGACATAGGTTTCACGACCGTGAAATGGGGTTTCACGGTCGTGAGATCAATCCCACGATTTTCTTCCTTTTTGGCAAAGCATCTCACGACCGTGAGATGCATTTCACGACCGTGAGATGCTCGTCCTCCTTCTTCCTTCGCTTGACTTTGTTGTTTCCTTCTCGGTTCCGCTTGCCTTGACTCGGGAGGGCTTTGGCGCGTCGAGTAGGGCCCCCAAGGGTATGTGGGGCCCCCAAGGTGTGACGTGGGTCCTCCGAATGATTCACCTTCTTCTTTGTTGATCAAAAATAGGTAGAAATCGCCCCAATTGACGGTTTACCTACAAAAGCACGATAAAAGCGAGAAATATGCTAGAAGAAGGTAAAACATGTAGAAACGCTCCTAGGGAGCGTTAAAGGCAAACAAAACGAGATGAAAAGGGGTGGAAATGTGGGGTGAAATGACACTATATCAAATCTCCCCAAACCAAACTCTTACTCGTCCCGAGTAAGGATGAACAATAGTCAAGACCCTTAATTAACTACGCTAAACCTAACCGATACAAGGCAATTAATGGGCCTTGCTCCGTCCCTTCAACTCACAACAAGGTATCCATGAGGTAGGACACCTTCTTGCAAGGCAAGTGGGGTCTTGCCAAAACTTCGATGCATTCTAGGCAATAAAGCACACAAAACAAATGAGAATGCATCAACAAAAGCAAATGGCAACATGCTTCATCCATGCGCCGGGATTCATCTAAAATGGAAAAATCTCAAGCATGCAAATTCCTATGTAATTACTAGTTTTACAAAGAACTAGGCCTAGAAAGATAGAAATAAATCACCTCTTTATTGTGTAAAGTTAGTATATTCGTTCACGTTTACTAGAAAACTTTGTCAAGGGTGGTAAAGGCGGGATGGAAAGTGAGGGCCCCAAGGTGTTAGAAGACACTTTAGGATCGGAATTCCGCCTCTCACCTAAGTGAAAGGAAGGGTCGTCCCCTCTTAGCCATGCAACGTAGGAGTAATCATCAAAAATTGTAAGGAAACGAGATGTTTGAGTTCTTATTTTGTTTCTTTTTCTTTTCTTTTTGTTTTTGATTTTTTTTTTTTGGTGCTCGATTTGGGTGCCTTTTAAGAGCAAGGTGGCCTAGCAAAAGGTGTGCGGCGGAGACCAACAATAGGCAAATCCTCGCTGTAGCGACATCGAGAGCGACCCCATATGTATTGAGGGTACTCTAGAAGAGCCTAGAAGTCTCCATATGCACTCCCTAAGCTAGGACTAAGGCAAAAATGCACAAAATTTCAAGCTTTTCTTTTTCTATTATGTTTGAACTCAATTTTTGGACTTTTGATAGAAAAATTTCCTTTTTTTTTTTTTGTCAAATGTGATGAAATGTGATGATTGAACAATTGCATGGCCTCAAGAATCACCTAGGAAAGCGTTCACCAAGGAATTTTTACACCATGGGGATGGTCAAGATGAAAAATGCAAGCCCTTGACTAGGCCCTAGGAAACGGTGCGAAAGTTATACTAAAAATACACATTAGGAGGTGTTTCAAAATCTATTTTAATAGGCCAAGTGCTAAGCAAAAAGAGCATCTACAAGGGTCTATTCAAGCTTGATCAATTCCCAAATTAGGCATTCCAAAACGTTTTCCTAAATGCAACTATATGCCATGATCTAAAATTAAACAACATAAATACAAACTAATGCAAATGCTCTAGTGAACTACGTGACAATTAATCTAATGAAACCCCCTAACAGCACATAAGTCACACAACCGCCAATTCATCAAAATCAACATCGCAATCATCAACCATTCCTCCAAACTCCTCATGTGATAAGAAGTAAAGAAAGAAAGAAAGAAGGGGAAGAAATAAGAACGATCATACCATGGCGGTCTTCTTAATCCCTTCTATAAGTCTCTTGAGCGATGTGTAGCGGACCTATGTATGGAGGTTAGAAGAAAAAGCAATGCAAGTATATACAAAGTAAGATATAAACAAGCTAATTTTTAGGAATTTTCAAAATTTTTCAATTTTTTTGGATTTTTTTTTGAATGATTTTAAATGCAAAATAAAACATGAAAAATGAAAATAAAAACTATGAGAATAGTTTCCTATCCCCCACATTGGAACAAACATTGTCCTCAATGTATGAAATAGGATTATTGAAAGCAAAATAAAAACTTGTTTTTGGGATTTTTGATTTTTTTGATGAATATTCACAATATGAACAATATATACAAGATGGCTAGTTATGCAAACGAACTAATCTATATGAAATGCATGAACTAAATAAAAATCCTAAAACTAAATGCAAAATGATAAAATACAAGTGCATGATCTAAGTAAATGCAACTAAACTATATGCTAATCTAGAGTCCCGTTGTGGTGGTAAGGTGCATAAATGCAAGCCCCTCATGGGCGTACCTCCCACAAGAAAGTCTAGTGTGCCATATCGGAGTCTCATCGTGGCGGTAAAATGCATAAATGCACGCCCCTCATGGGGGTACCAACCACGGGAAAGTCTAAAAATGACACCTAACTACGTGATGCATGAACTAAGCTAAATGTAAGGTTGTTTGTCAATTTGGATTTTTCATGGGGGCAAAATATTGGTGTCCGATGGGATGGACACCCGCCTCCAATGTTGCCGAGGCCAACCAATAAAACACACAAATTACAAGTTAGAGAAAACAAATTATACAAATCAAAGAGAGGAGAGGAGGAGACACACACTAGAGGGGAGGGGAAGATGCTAAACAAGCCACCTAGACACCACTCCGACTCTTCCAATTATCAAACAAAAACAAAAAACCTCTCAAAAGGTCTCCATCACATCCTCATCCTCATCACCATCCTCATCATCATCCTCATCATCATCCTCATCACCACCACCACCACCACCCTCTTCCCTATTCCCTTGGTCGCCCCCGGTCTCCATGCCCCCTCCCCGGTTTCCTTGGTTGGGAAACAAAAAATTGGGTTGAGCCCAGCTTGGCATCAAACCGTTAGGGGCAATGTACCCTTGGTTGGCCAGCAAAAAGTAGTTAGGGTAGGAGGCATAATAGTTGTTGACCCGGTCTTCATGCATGTTCAGATGCATGTTCTGCATCAGACCGGTTAAGTAGTCGCCCTGGGGGGAGATGGTCGGGTCGGGGTGAGTATGTGGGAAATCGGTATTACCACAATACAATTATTATAGGATTATAACGAAACGTAATAATTTGATTATCGAGTCATAAACGAAAACAAAGAAAAGGTTTAGAAATCAACCTACGGTCCTAGCAATCGGCGTAAAGAACAGAGATATCAAGGTAGATATCCTCCTAATCGTTGCACCCAAGATGCTCCGAGAAATACCCTTGTGTTGCTAGAAGTTATCAAAAATTACTGTTAACTTTTGATTTGTGTTTCTGTCAAAAGTTACTGTGAACTTTTGTCTGTTGTGATGAATATCAGATGGAGGCTGTGTGAGAATTAGGTTAGGTCAGAAAGTTGAAAATCTGAATTTTCTATCCTCACTCATTCTCACGGCAACTTTGGTTTTTATATGAGGAGATTTAGTCTCCTCAAATAACTACCCATTGACCCGAAAACCCGAGTGTATCTGGATACCGTGTTTCGGTCATTTTAGCTTCCAATATAATATAATATCTTATAATCGTCGTTTTACATGGACCGACATTATAATCCGTCATTAATTATAAATATCCGTATATTTATAATTTGCCAATTAATTTAATTATAATTATATACTATAATTAAATATAACTTTTTATATTCAATTTTACGAATTACAGTTAATTCGTCTCAGCTAACTTTCGTCTCATCATCACATTGACTAACCTTTTAGTCAATTACACTGACTAACCTTTTAGTCATATAATAGGGTATCAATATGATTATTTCCTCAAATAATCACATCTCTCAAACACATCCTATAGGTGTGACTTTTAGGGACCAGTTGATCACCGCCATCTGTATGACAATAACGTCAAACTTATCTAGCAAGCCAACCGTTATTGATAAACGTTAATCAACTGATTATTATACAAAGTAACGACCCCTGTGAACCTACAGAGATTTATTTAGTTATTGCACTTAACTGGAGGACCTAGCTCCAACAATCTCCCACTTGTCCGTACAAGTGTATGTGCGATAACCGATTCTCATATCCATAATAAATTGCTCCCACTCAATGTAAACCAATTTGCAAAGTCCGTATTCACAAAGGTCGTAGTTTACAAGTGATCAGTATCAAGAGTGGTTTCCCCGACTAGAGAGTAACTTAACTGATAAACGAATCAATATTTCGAGCATGTCCATGCATTTCAGTTACAACTCCTCGAGTGGCCCTGAGAAATAACATATTCTGATAAAGGTGGGATATTTTCTTCAACTCGAATCTTGCAGATACAAGCGCAGTATGAAATGACCCAGTGAAAATCTACTTAGCCTCCTGTTACGGCCGACCATGAGAAAGAAACCAAAGTCACCCAAAAACTGCCTTTATCTCAAGAGACAGTCGATAGTCAAAAGAATCGACTCTAGGAACACTATGGATGTCCTATCCACGACCCGGCACCTAATGTTCCGAAACATTTAGGACTCCATAACGTCGTCACAAAATGTCCTGCGCAGTATCATTAGAACTCGCATATGTGATCGATCAGTCAACAGTTTGACTTATGGCTCGTTGAACCCACCATCAATCGACGTCACAAAATAATTGCCAGAGTTATCAGCTCATGTAGGCAATTACGGACCAAAACAAATATAATGTAATTCAGTTCACTTTGTGGTGTTCAATGTGGTCCGTACAACCCACATGAAAAACAAAATATAAAACAAAACGATGATTTTATAGATAGTTTTTATGAAAAAGATACAGGTGTCTAATCCATATAAAACAACTAATACAACTCAGGAACACGTTTGATTCCCATGGAAATAACGTGCCCTTCATGTTTATCATATCTCAGTGGTTTAGTGAGAGGATCTGCTACGTTATCATCCATAGCAATCTTGTCTATCACTATCTCCCTTTGCTCCACATAATCTCGGATCATGTGAGCCTTCCGTTTTACATGCTTAGACTCGTTATAGCTGGTGATCGGGTCATCCGAACTAGGAACTACAGTTAGTCCTTGTAAGAATTGACGCATCCATATAGCTTCCTTCGTAGCCTCTGAAGCAGCATAGTACTCGGACTCAGTCGTAGAATCTGCTATAACAGTTTGTTTGGAGCTTTTCCAGCTGACCGCAGCGCCATTAAGAGTAAAAACGAATCCAGACTGAGATTTCGAGTCATCTCGATCCGTTTGGAAGCTAGCATCTGCGTAACCGATTGCGCATAGCTCAGTGTCACCTCCATAAGTCAATACCCAATCCTTAGTCCTCCGTAGGTACTTAAGGATATTCTTAACAGCCATCCAGTGTGTTTCACCTGGATTGCCTTGGTATCGACTTGTCATACTCAATGCATATGCCACGTCTGGACGTGTGCATATCATGGCATACATGATCGATCCTATAGCTGATGCATAAGGAATCCGACTCATGCGCTCAACCTCTTCCGATGTCTTTGGTGCTTGAGCTTTACTCAACTGCACCCCAGAGACCATTGGAAGGTTCCCCTTCTTGGAGTTGGTCATGCTGAACCTCTCAAGAATCTTATCTATATAAGACTCCTGACTGAGGGATAACATCCGTCGTGATCTATCTCTGTAGATACGGATCCCCAAAATTCTTTGTGCCTGGCCCAGATCTTTCATCTGGAAATGGTTCTTTAACCAAACTTTTACCGAAGTTAAGAGAGGTATGTCATTCCCAATCAAGAGTATGTCATCGACATACAATATTAGGAAGACAATCTTGCTCCCACTCGACTTGATATATAAGCATGGTTCCTCGACCGATCGAGTAAATCCATTCTCTTTTATCACCTGGTTCGAAACGATGATTCCAACTCCGAGAAGCCTGCTTAAGTCCATAGATGGAACGCTTAAGCTTGCATACCTTCTTAGGATTTTTAGGATCAATGAAACCTTCGGGTTGTACCATGTACAACTCCTCCTCCAAATAACCGTTTAAGAAGGCGGTTTTCACGTCCATTTGCCAAATTTCATAGTCATGAAAGGCGGCAATCGCTAAGATTATCCGAATGGAACGCAGCATGACTACGGGTGCAAAGATTCATCATAATGCAATCCGTGCACTTGAGTGAAACCCTTTGCCACTAGTCGTGCCTTGTATGTATCTGGTTGTCCTTCTACAGAATGCTTTATCTTGTAAAGCCATTTGCACTGAAGAGGCCGAACCTTATCAGGTAAGTCAACCAGATCCCATACGTCATTCTCATACATAGAGTCCATCTCGGATTGCATGGCATCAAGCCATAGCTTAGAGTCGGAACAGGTCACAGCACCTTTATAGGTAGCGGGTTCGTTACTCTCAAGGAGTAAAACGTCATCACTCTCATTCTCCTCGACCATACCAATGTATCTGTCTGGAGGAATAGAGTGTCTACCCGACCTCCTAGGTTCCAAAGGAATATTTGCCGCAGCTGATGATGAAGGAACAGTTTCCTCCATTGGTAGCTCGGTTGTTGGTTCTTGAATCTCCGACAGTTCGAAGGTTCCATTACTTGTCCTATTCTCGAGAAATTCTTTCTCTAAGAACGTCGCACTAGCCGCAACAAAAACTCGATGTTCGGTAGGCGTGTAAAAGTAATGACCAAACATCCCTTTTGGATAACCAATAAAGTATGTCTTGACCGATCGTGGGCCGAGCTTATCGTCAGGTCTCCACTTGACATAAGCCTCGCAGCCCCAAACCCGAATAAAGGACAAGTTAGGGAACGTTCCCTTCCATAATTCATATGGAGTCTTGTCTACAGCTTTAGACGGACTTCGGTTAAGTATTAGAGCAGCTGACAAAAGAGCATAACCCCACAATGAATCAGGTACAACCGTGTTACTCATCATGGATCGAACCATATCAAGTAATGTTCGATTTCTCCGTTCGGACACACAATTCAATTGTGGTGTTCCAGGTGGAGTTAACTGCAGTACTACACCACAGTCTTTAAGGTGTCGAGCAAACTCCTTCGAAAGATATTCGCCACCACGATCCGAACGTAGTGCTTTAATCTTTCTATCCAGTTGGTTTTCAACCTTATTCTGGAATTCCTTGAACTTGTCAAAGGACTCACTTGTATGCTTCATTAAGTAGACATATCCATATCTACTCAAATCGTCCGTGAAAGTGATAAAATATCTATAGCCATCTCTAGCGTTGATTGACATAGGTCCACACACCTCAGTATGTATGAGTCCTAATAGGTCAGCAGCGCGCATTCCAACACCTTTGAAGGAAATTCGAGTTATTTTGCCTATGAGACATGATTCACACGTGCCAAAAGATTCATAGTCAAATGGGGATATAGTCCCATTGTCAATGAGCTTCTTCACGCGTTTTTCATTTATGTGTCCCATACGGCAATGCCATAAATAGGTTTGATCTTTGTCACCAACCTTTGCTTTCTTACTACTCACAGATGAGAACCACAACCAGTATCTAGTACCAAAGTTCCAAAACTTGCATGGTTGATCTCAATCATATGAATAAAAGAAGAAGACATACCAACAGGAGAGACGCGGCCTGCTTTATGTCCTCACGGTACACGAGGCAGTGCCTCCTCCAATGCCCAAACTTGTGGCAATGGTGGCACTCCACGTTACCTTCATCGCTCTTTGTCTTGCCTTGTGAGCTACCGCTAGACTCACCAGGCCCACTCTTGCCTTGCCCTGGCTTTTTGAATTTTGGCTTCCCTACAGCTAGGTTTGCCTTAGCCTTGCCCATACCTTTGCCCTTGTTGCCAATCATGAGAACGTCCTGTTTCAGACTCCCACTCAATTTCAGATCACTCTCTGTCTGTACAAGTAGTGAGTGGAGCTGAAGCCGAACGCATCTATGACGATCTCTTATCGATTTGCAACCAAGTTCCTCCAGTTTCTCGACATTTCTCAATCATGTCAACCAATGTGTGGGCGAACCCCCCAACCAGCCACCCCCATTGGCACACCACCCCCTCCCCCCTGCGCCCCAAGTTTCGCATTTCACACCAGCACCGGACACAGGTATGCTCATTAGCTAACGGATCCTCGGTGCTTTCGAGAATCGTAGAGGAGCGTGGTGAAAATCTTGTTTGCCACCTTGGGCAATGAATCGCCTTTGCACATTTGATTCCATTGAAACAGATGAGTTACGTTCTTTATCGCACCCGCCTCCATTACGAAATCACTATAAGCAAGTGATTCATTTGCTCCTGCATTGGGGCCTGGGTTTGGCGGTAGTGGCTCAGTCAAGTACTTGAGCTTACCGTCAGCAATGGCAGCATTCCGTAATGCCGCCTCCCAGTCCGCAAAGTTGGACCCGTTATTCTTCAGTCGCGTTGACTGATTCATAGTGTCCATGAACATCTTTAAGCCAGGACTCACGTCCGAGCGTGGCACTTGGCATTGGGTCATCAGTATGGCCAGCCATTTGTTATTAGCAGTTATATCTGAATATATGACTGTGGGAAAAATAAATATGATAAGTTTCATCGTTTTAAATTTGAGTCTAATGAAAAACTGTTTAATTCGATGACTCGTGCATTTATACAATTGACCTTCCTCAAGAATTATATAAATGATCCCAAGACTCAATTTCTGTAAATTGATAAGCCAACCTCTTGGCTAATTCTACTTTTAGAATTCCTGGTCGATAAATTTCTGTAAATTCTATCTTTAGTCCATCATAATCACGAGATATTACTCGTACTATAATGTTGAGATAAAATAGGTCAACACTCACTACTTACCCAACGTAGAAGGGGTCATATTATGACTTCCGACGAAGAAGGGGCTCATAGTAGTTTTCCCTATAAAGACTAGTCTCAATTTTAATTTATAGGGGAAGGTCCCATCATCTTAACTTAAATTCATTTTAAGTGAACGAATGTCTAGCAACTCGAGAATGATTTAACTAAGGTGATGGCCCTAAAAGCGAGTGACATCTGTATGTCCATGATTAAAATATTCAACCTATATGAATCATTTTACATGCATTTTATTAGGTGGTTTGGTTTAGGCGGAATATGATGCAATTATATCTATCATGTGAAGGAAAGTAAACGAGAATGAAAAACGTAAAAGAAAAACATGTCCTAGTGTGGCCTATCCTACCAAAAAGAATAAAATACAACTCGGAATCCAACAGATTGGACCCTCGAAGCTTGACTTTATCACCCTTCTTGGTCCATGCAGCGGGAGTGAGCTCCAATCTCCATCTTTAGTCTTCTTTGAAATTACAACAAATAAAATTACATATAACCTATTTATTACAAACTAATTTCAAAACCCAAAACTAAAAATAATGGAGATTCGAGATCTCAAAATACATCCATGACTATGTTACCATCATTACGGTAACACAATCTACTAAGGCCACACTAAGTTACAACTGATTGTAAAATTACGTTAAAAATTCATTCAAACATTCCCAAAAACATTATAAAAGCATCAACTAAAATAAAACATTCAAGACATAATACAGTTATTACGATGTTTTATTATCCAAACCACCCTTTAACATAGATTATAATTATGTGGTAATTCTGTAATCACCCACATCAATTACAATCTCGATTCATTTTACTGATAAAATGAACTATCCTAAACATTTCAAACTGTTTTAAAATGTAAGATATTCAGCATATGTGAACCGTTTCACATTAATTATACAAAATCCGAATGATGTACAATTAAAGGCCAAAAACATGAACTCGAAAAACAGAAATTTTTCATCAAAAATTTTCGGCAAAATTTTTCAAGCAAAACGGTCCTTATCGACAAAGAGGGAAAAATTAATATCCTTTCAAATGATAAACTCATTCAACATCATTTTCATTTTCATTTTAATCTAATCTTTATTAAATTAAAACATCTACAAATCTATTCTATGTTATTTTAACAGATTAAAATAACAAAATAAATCTAAATGAAAACGAATACGAAAGGAAATACGATTCTGTAAAATGCTCGATCGAGAAGAAAATAAACAATAAAGTCTCTCGATCGACTAATTCTTCCTAGTCGACAAACAGGGACCACGATCGAGTATAAAAACAATCGATCGACCAACAATATGAGAAACCCGCTCGATCGATCAAACCATATTACTCGATCGACCAAACCAATTAGAAAAATTGCTCGATCGATCAAAACCAATTACTCGATCGATCAAACTTTTCAGAAAACAACACGATCGAGCAAAACACAGTACTCGATCGACCAAACAACAGAGAAAACTGCTCGATCGAGTGAAAACAAGTACTCGATCGACCAAAAACTCACAAAAACTGCTCGATCGAGACACTAAAGTCCTCGATCGAGTCAAACACACAGCGGATGAAAACAGTTTCGGTTTATGAAATCAAATTAAAACAATTTCGTGGCCTATGCTCTGATACGACTTGTGGGAAATCGGTATTACCACAATACAAATATAATAGGATTATAACGAAAAGTAATAATTTGATTATCGAGTCATAAACGAAAACAAAGAAAAGGTTTAGAAATCAACCTACGGTCCTAGCAATCGGCGTAAAGAACAGAGATATCAAGGTAGATATCCTGCTAATCGTTGCACCCAAGATGCTCCGAGAAATACCCTTGTGTTGCTAGAAGTTATCAAAAAATTACTGTTAACTTTTGATTTGTGTTTATGTCAAAAGTTACTGTTAACCTTTGTCAGTTTGTGTGATGTTAGATCAGATGGAGGCTAGTGAGGAATTAGGTTAGAAAAGCCAAAAACCAATTTTTCTTTTTCTTGCTCCTTTTCTCACTTCCACGGCTGGTAGGTTTTTATATGGGGAGATTCTATCTCCTCATAATAACTACCCATTGACTAAAACCCGATAGTATCTGGATACTTCCGTTTTTGGTCATTTTAGCTTTTAATATAATGTGATATCTTATAATCGTCGTTTTACATGGACCGACATTATAATCCGTCATTAATTATAAATATCCGTATATTTATAATTTGCCAATTAATTATAACGGTTTATGTTTAATTAGCTTACATTATATACTATAATTAAATATAACTTTTTATATTCAATTTTACGAATTACAGTTAATTCGTCTCAGCTAACTTTCGTCTCATCATCACATTGACTAACCTTTTAGTCAATTACACTGACTAACCTTTTAGTCATATAATAGGGTATCAATATGATTATTTTCTCAAATAATCACATCTCTCAAACACATCCTATAGTGTGACTTTTAGGGACCAGTTGATCACCGCCATCTGTATGACAATAACGTCAAACTTATCTAGCAAGCCAACCGTTATTGATAAACGTTAATCAACTGATTATTATACAAAGTATACCCTGTGAACCTACAGAGATTTATTTATGTTATTGCACTAACTGGAGGACACTAGCTCCAACACGACATTCCTACTTCACAACTATTTTCACTACATCAAAATGGCGTCGTTGCCGGGGACGGTGTATGTTTAATTTGATTGTTTTTAGTTTGCTTTAGTTTTTTGCCTCTTGTCTTGAGAAACCTAGTTTCTCGAGGCATTCTCACCGTTTACATTTAGTTTTCTTGTATGCCCAGGCGAGCTCCCCCAAAGGATCAACCTCCAATCAATCCCGAGATCGAAAGGACCTTAAGGAGACTTCGCAAAGTCTTCAAAACCGCAAGTAGAAGTTCTTCAAATCCGATTACCACAACGGAGGAGCCTCTACCTTCAATTGAAGAAAGGGAAATTCGGGAAAGTAACGAGGTAGAAATTAAGCATCCAAGTGTAGAGAATTGGGAGGATTTTGTGCCGATTGCGGAATTTGTGAATCCTTTTGGAATCCCACCAACCATCCCACAAAACATCCAACCACCCACTCTTCTAAGAATGCCTAAATTCTTATCTCACTCCATTCCCACAGAAGATACTCTTCCAAACACCACCCCCGTACCACAAAATCTAACCGGAAATTTCATTGCTAAAACCGCTTTTATCCAATTGGTGGAGAGGAGCCAATTTGGAGGTATGCCAAGTGAAGACCCTCATCTACACATGGAGACTTTTTGTGATTATTGTGATGCCGTTTCTCAAACGGGAGTGACTCAAGACCAAACCCGATGGGTCTTGTTTCCTTTCTCTCTTATTGGAGCGGCAAAACGATGGTTGAAGAGTCTTGATAGAGTTGCTCTAGGTATTGACTCATGGAAGAAGTTAGCTCTAGCTTTTTATCAAAAGTTCTATCCACCGGAAAAGACAAATATGTTGAGAGCTAAGATAACCGGATTCAAGCAAAGGGATGAAGAGTCACTCTATGAAGCTTGGGACCGATTCAAGGAGATTATTCGTTCTTGCCCACACCATGGTTTGAGTGAGTGGTTCTTGGTACAACAAGTTTGGAATGGACTTTATGAAGATGCTAGAGGAATTTTGAACATGGGATCAAATGGAAGGTTCACGGAAGTAGATGATGCTCAAACTTGGGCAAGAATAGAGGAGATGGCGGCCCATAACTCACAATTTAGTAGGCCAAGGCAAACTCCTTGGGGAAAGCATGAGGTGAGCTCCGTCACCCAAATGGGAGCCGACTTTGGAGCTCAACTTAGCTCTTATATGGAAGCAATGAACCTCAAAATGGACCAACAAACGGCTCTATTTCAACAAGCTCAAGGCTCATTAACTCAACCTCCTATGCAACAAGTGAATGCCATGGTGATGGCACCAAGCTTACCTCCAGGGGTTTGTGAATGTTGTGGAACATTTGGGCATGATCCTCAAGAATGTAGAGGATCCGTGGAGCAAGTGAATGTCTTTCAATCTTATAGGCAAGGAACCCCCTACTCCAACTTCTACAATGAGAACACAAAGAATCATCCAAATCTCTCATACAAAAGTGAAAATAGTTTCCCTTGAGGTGGGAGATGAGAAAATTATATTCAACTTGCAAAATGCCATGAAAGCTCCAAATCTTGGAGAAGCATGTTATTTCATTGACATCATTGATGCCTTCGTTGAAGAAGTTACACCTAGCTTCCTTATGAGGGACCCTTTGGAGGCTATCTTGACTTTGGAGCCAAGGGATATCATGGAGGAGCTACATGGGTTTGAGTTCGACTTACTTGAAGCAACTTTGGAAGGAGAAGAGCTTGATGAAGAACAACTCTTAAGACTTGAGTCTATCATCCAAACCTCTTGTGCGGTAGACATCGCGGTAGAGGTACAAGCTCCTTCTCTTAAACCCCTTCCTTCTAACTTAATATATGCTTATCTTGATGAGTCGAAGTGCAAACCGGTAATTGTAAATGCTAACCTTGATGATGGTCAATTGAATGCATTGTTGTGTGTGTTGAGAAAACATGAAAAAGCGATTGGTTATAGCTTGGATGACTTGAAGGGGGTTAGCCCCGAATTGTGTATGCATAGAATTCATATGCAAGGTGACCATGAGCCAAGAAGGCAACCCCAAAGAAGACTAAACCCCACATTGCAAGAGGTTGTCAAAGATGAAGTCATGAAGCTACTTGATGCCGGGATCATCTACCCAATCTCTTACTCCGATTGGGTTAGCCCCGTGCAAGTGGTGACAAAGAAAGGTGGCACCACGGTAGTAAAGAATGATAAAGATGAACTAGTGCCCACTAGGTTAGTGACGGGATGGAGAATGTGCATAGACTATAGGAGGTTGAATGCCTCAACAAGAAAGGATCATTTCCCCCTTCCCTTCATTGATCAACTCTTAGAAAGACTTGCCTCAAACAAGTATTTTTGCTATTTAGATGGATATTCGGGATTCTTCCAAATCCCAATTGACCCGATTGACCAATCTAAGACCACATTCACATGCCCTTATGGCACTTTTGCCTATTGGAGAATGCCCTTCGGCCTTTGCAATGCCCCCGCTACATTTCAACGATGCATGATGAGTATTTTTTCCGATTACATTGAATCTATCATGGAAGTTTTTATGGATGATTTTAGTGTGTATGGGAAAGATTTTGATTTGTGCTTGCATAATTTGTCATTGGTGTTGCAAAAATGTGAAGAAGTGAGTCTTGTCTTGAATTGGGAGAAATGCCACTTCATGATAAATGAAGGGGTAGTTCTTGGTCATCTCATTTCGGAAAAGGGTATCCAAGTTGATAGAGCTAAGGTGGAAGTGATTGAGCAATTACCCCCACCTTCAAATCTCAAGGGGGTGAGAAGCTTCCTTGGTCATGCTGGCTTTTATCGCCGGTTCATCAAGGACTTCTCCAAAATTGCTAAACCGCTTACACAACTTCTCCTCAAGGATACCCCTTTCCATTTTACTAATGAGTGTGTTGAGTCATTTGTTAGGATAAAGGAAGCTCTTATTTCGGCTCCGGTCATGCAATCCCCGGATTGGGAATTGCCATTTGAGGTGATGTGCGACGCAAGCGATTATGCCGTTGGCGCGGTTCTTGGCCAACGGAAGGATAAAGCTTTGCATGCCATTTACTATTCTAGCAAGACCCTTGATGAAGCACAAGTCAACTATGCAACAACGGAAAAAGAGCTTCTTGCCATTGTTTTTGCTCTTGATAAGTTCCGTTCATACTTGATTGGCTCCAAAGTCATTGTGTATACGGACCATGCCGCACTCAAATATTTGCTTGCCAAGAAAGAAGCTAAGCCACGCCTCATTAGATGGATCCTTCTCTTACAAGAATTCTATTTGGAGATAAGAGATAAGAAGGGTGCGGAAAATGCGGTGGCGGACCACTTGTCCCGGCTATGCTATGATGGAAGTAAAGATGATATGCCTATCAATGATTCATTCCCGGATGATTTTCTCTTTGCAATCAATGAAACAATCCAAAATCAAGCACCTTGGTTTGCGGACTTTGCCAACTACATTGTGGGTGGGTGGTGTTCTTCCACCGGGCATCAACCACAATCAAAAGAAGAGGTTTTTGTTTGAAGCTAAGAGATACTTTTGGGATGATCCTTTATTGTTCAAGGAGTGTGGTGATGAGATGTATAGAAGATGTGTTCCACAATGGGAGTATGAAGAAATCATGAAAGGATGCCACTCCTCTTCTTATGGAGGGCACCATGGGGCAAGCAAGACCGTTGCTAAAATACTTCAATCCGGGTTCTTTTGGCCCTCTATGTTCCATGATGTTAAGCACTTTGTCCAATGTTGCGATGCTTGTCAACGCACCGGCAACATTTCTTGGAGGAATGAGATGCCCCAAAGGGGGATTTTTGAGGTGGAAGTGTTTGATGTGTGGGGAATAGACTATCAAGGCCCCTTTATTTCTTCAAGAGGGAATAGGTACATTCTAGTGGCCGTAGACTACGTATCCAAATGGGTTGAGGCGGTGGATTCCTCTACCAACGATGCCAAAGTTGTCATCAATTTCCTAAAGAAGATCATTTTCCCCCGGTTTGGAGTACCTAGAGCTTTAATAACTGATGGAGGAAAGCACTTTCATGAAAAACGACTTGACTCACTACTTCTTAAATATGGTCTTCATCACCGTACCGGTTTGGGGTATCATCCCCAAACAAGTGGGCAAGTCGAAATCTCCAACAAAGAAATCAAATCTATCCTTGAAAAAGTGGTCTCAAAGCACCGTAAAGATTGGAGTTCAAAGCTCGACGACACATTGTGGGCATATAGGACGGCATTCAAAACTCCTATTGGAATGTCGCCTTATAAGTTGGTGTATGGCAAGTCTTGCCATTTGCCCATAGAGCTCGAATACAAGGCATATTGGGCGATCAAAGAACTAAATCTTGATGCAAAATTGAGCGGTGATAAGAGATTACTCCAATTACAAGAGCTTGAGGAGTTCCGCCTCAAATCTTATGAAAATGCCCAATCTTACAAGGAGAAGACCAAGCTCATTCACGACAAGAAGATCCTCAAAAGGGATCTCCAATGTGGAGACAAGGTTCTTCTATTCAACTCAAGGTACAAGCTATTTCCCGGGAAGCTCAAATCCCGGTGGTTGGGACCATTCTTGATCACCGAGGTAGGGAGATATAGGGATTTCGAGTTGGCAAGCAAAGATGGTCAAAGATTCAAAGTGAATGGGCAACGAATCAAGCTCTACAAGGAAGATTCTCTCATCGGGGTAGTCGAGGCTTTGTACCTCAAGCCGACTACTCTTCATTAATTCTTGAACAAGAATCACAAATTTGTATATAATTCTAACTTATCTTACTAATGCTTGATAGATATTAGTTTGCATGGAAATTGGTTAAATTAACGATAATGAGGTCGAATTCTTGTTTGGCCAATTGAATCATTAATTAAATCAATTTCCCATTACTTAGTTAATTTTGTAAATTTTTATTGCAATTTTTTGTCAATGAGAGTGTGAGGGAGGGATTTAATGTGTTGTGAGATTGTTTTTGTAAGTTGAAATGAAGGAAACATGACGGAATGCTAATGAAGAAGCGAGAAATAGAACAAGAGTGAAGATTTTTGAGCAAAAAGTCGAAAAAAGACGAGTCACGCTCGTGAGACTAGGCTTCACGTCCGTGAAAATTAAAGCAAAGCAAAGGATTCACGAATAACCCATTTCACGACCGTGAAACCCATCTCACGGTCGTGAAACGAGTTTCACGGTCGTGAAATCCATTTCACGGTCGTGAGATGTTGCTTAGGAATGCAGAAACTTTGTAAAAACAAGTCACGGTCGTGACTTGTAGCTTCACGGTCGTGAAACGCAAGTCACGGTCGTGACTGCCATTTCATGGTCGTGAAACCAAATGAGCCGAGACACTTATCTTTTCTTATCTTCTTTCTTTTCATTCCCTCATCTTCTTCATTCCAAACACAAACACTCATCTCACAAACAATTATCTCACTAAAAATCACAAAACTCCCTCAAATCTTCACCAAACTCCCTCAAATCTTCCCTAAATTGTCACAAAAAGTCTTCTTCTTCAATTATTAACACATTAAGAACCATTTTTTAGCCTTACAAACACCAAAAAACTCAAAAAAATCGATTTTCAACCCTAGGTTTTGAAAAATCCGAAATTGGGGATCTCTTTTTTGGGTTAGTTTTTTTGCTTTCTACTTCTATAGAAAGTTGTTTTGGGGCCAATTGAAGGTTTTTCAAGCGTTTTTAATCGTTTTAGAAGCTTCTTTTTAGCAATTTGTTTTTGGGAAAAGCTTGCTTTAAGACAACAATGGTAGGACAAGGGAAGGGAAAGGCGGCAGCAGGACAATCTACAAAGAGGAGGAGAGGCAGCGGGTCCAACAACCCGAACGCGGACGGAGATTTGGAGATCGAGCAACTTCCGGGTTTTCCGGAAGTCGTCTTTGAGACGGATGCTCATAGACAAGCCTTTGCAGCGATTCAAGGGTTGGAGATGGAGCCTACTGTTTTTCTGTGCCACGACGTCATTCGTCGTCTCGGCTTGACGGAACCTATGCGGAATTTTTTCGCGGTCTCAGGTATGGCTACTTTATACTCCATGCATGAGCTCTCCTACCGGAGTCTCACGCTGGAATTTTTAAGTAGTTTGAATAGTTATGTTAATGCTGCGAGTAGACCGTGTTTTTCTTTCCGTCTTGCCAATACTTCGCATGTGGTCCCTATAGATGAATTCGCTGCCATACTGGGGTTAGATTTCCCTTCTAAAAGGGATTCTGTAGAGCCAAAGGGATATGATTTGGGCCCGCTTTGGATGGCCTTGACCGGGAGGGTTTTGACCGATTTTCGTAGGAATTCGGCCCTCTTAATTCACCACCATGTGCCCCGTTTTTGGCACAGGTTAGTGTCAGGCACCTTCCTAGGTCGGCAAGAGTCGAACAACCTCACCCAGCTGGACTTGACCCTCTTAGAGTCGCACTTGAATGTGCAAGGGTCTAGGGATACCTTCACCTTCCCCTTGATGAATGAAATTTATAGGAGGTGGAGGAAGTTGGGTAGGACCACCGTAGCACGTAGACAGACGGTGGTCATGGGGGATTTGGTGACATTTCTGGCTAAGCACTTTGACCCTGATTTTAACAGTGATGGGACGTACGAGGCTTTGACCGGGGGGACACTTCTGGACGAGACTTCCCTAATCCACTCAAATTGGATTAGGCTTGACCGGGAAAGGAGTTTTCTTTGGGTGATCAAGGGTGCAACCCCTTTTTACCTACCTTGTCAAAGACTCCCACCTTTTTCACCTAGGGATAACACTATGGAGAGGCGACCCAGCTACCTGCTACCGGTGACGATGGCAGTTGGTAGAGCCGCTTCTAGTGGTGCTAGGGAGGAGGGAGAGTCTTCCCAACAGCCTCGACCCCGACCCACATCTAGACTGAGTCAAAGTGCACCCCAGGTAACACTGCCTGTTCCCCCTTTTCCCCTACCACATTTGCATGCACCCTACCCCCCACCCAGTTTTGTGAACATTCCCCCCTACCCCTTTGACTACCAGGGGTATGTTCACCCCGACCCTACCATCTCTCCCCAGGGCGACTACCTGACCGGTCTAATGCAAAACATGTATTTGAACATGCATGAAGACCGGGTTAATAATTATTATGCCTCCTACCCCAACTAATTTTTGCTGGCTAACCAAGGGTAAATTGACCCTAACGGTTTTTTGCCAAGCTGGGCACAACCCAATTTTTTGTTTCCCAGCCATGGAAACCGGGGAGGGGTTGGCGGCATGGAGACCGGGGGAGACCAAGGGAACCGGGAAGAGGGTGGTGGTAGTGGGGGGCGGGATGATGATGAGGATGATGATGAGGATGAGGATGAGATGGGGACCTTTTGAGGAGGTTTTGTGTTTTTGTTTGATAATTGTTAGAGTCGGAGTGGTGTCTAGGTGGCTTGTTTAGCATCTACCCCCTCCCCTCTCGTGTGTGTCTCCTCCTCTCCTCTCTATGATTGATATTATTTGCTTCTTTAACATGTAATTTGTGTGTTGTGTTAGTTGGCCTCAGCAACATTGGAGGCGGGTGTCCATCCCATCGGACACCAATATTTTGCTCCTTCTTGAAAAATCCAAATTGACAAACAACCTTTGCATTTAGCTACTTTTCATGCATCACGTAGTTATTTTTTTTTTTGTAGGTGTCATTTTTAGACTTTCCCGTGGTTGGTACCCCCATGAGGGGCATTGCATTTATGCACTTTACCGCCACGACGAGACTCCGATATGGCAAACTGGACTTTCTTGTGGGAGGTACCCCCATGAGGGGCATGCATTTATGCACCTTACCACCACAACGAGTGTGACACCCTCGAATTTGCGGAAAGATAAACAAGTAATTTAAATAAATAAAAGATGAGAATACGTTTTTAATAGGTTCACTTTAGTGAAAATCGGTAAATTTTAAAACCGGAACCTACCATTAAATATATTCATCATAACAAAGGTGTCTTAAAGAAAAAGGTTCATAACAAAAAGGAAATAATATTATACATAAGAAGTATCTAAAACGGGAGACATATCTCCCTAATAAATACGGAAATAAAAGAGTGTATTAAATAATACAATCCTAAGAACCGAATATAGGTCCAAGGTAATACTTCACTCGCTAGCTCGTCAATGTACCCAAGCATGCATCACAAACCTGTCGACCGCATTAAATGTAAACACGGAAGCCACAGTCAGTGGGGAGTAACTCCGAGTTCTCCCAGCCACGAAATGTCGAGTTTAATAAAACATGAATAACATAAAAGAGATGTATATGGAAAATACAAAGCCTTAACATATACGATATGCTTTTCATGTTATGAAATAAATAACTAACATATAACCTAGCATATGAGGCTAAGCTACTCATGCAAGCTATCATGTGAATCAGTTAACAACCGGTAATCCAAACTCTATCAACCGTAGCCGGCTTGCATCTCACCTTCTACGATTCATAGAATCATCAAACATAAAAGACCAATACGTCTAGAAACAGGCATAAGTTCTTAGCACAGTCAATAGTCGACTTCTGTAACTCGAGTCTATACCACAAGGTAGGATAAACATCCTAGTCCTAGACTGCGCAGACCTAGCGACAACAGCTAACCCATTCCCTGTCTCATGACCAAAAGTACATGAGAATCTCTACTAGGAGACCCCCTAAGCAGAGTTGGCTAGTACTTAAGCTGGCTCCATTCCCAAAGTGGAAGCAATTAGGCAGCCATGCCCCGGCTTGGTATCAAAATCCCAGGCCAGTGACACAAAAGCTATCAAGCTGTGAACTATATACTCGTTAAAGATAGTAAGGTCTATCAATGTCATGGTCTAAGGTACTCATTTAGAATTAGAATGGTCAACACGCCATAAAATCATAATTCTCTATGAGTACTTAGTCAACACGACATATATCATACAATTAAACAGTCACGGGAAAAACTTCCTATCATGTGACTAATTGCATATAAATCACATTCAAATATCATATCGCCTCATATCTACTAAGGCTCATTCCTTCATTCATTAAATAAAACCTTACCTGAAGACAAATCCCCGACCCGAGTCCCGCGACGGGTCATCAGTCAAAACGGGGCTGACTAGATCTTAGTTTGACCAAACCCGTTTGGTCAAACCGGCTAGAAACAGAGTCTTAGCCATTTAGGCTTGAACATAAGAACATCATATTCATTTCATGCTATTTTATTCTAATTTCTAACATGTGAATTATTAATTCTTACGAAACCCGCTTGACTTAAGGGATATCAAATTAAACTACAATCTCATGCTATAATTTCTAACATGTGAGAAATAATAATATTATGAAAACCGTTTAATTAAATAATTTACTTATTAAAATTTCCCACTTGCTAAATATTACAAAACATGATATAATAATAACAATAAACTCAAAAACCGTCACAAGCCCAAAGGAGGGCTCACGGGTCAGTCGGGCCTGGACCGGGCCGAGACTGAACCGGGCCTGGAACGGGCCGGGCCTGTTTTGGTCAACCATTTCTAAAATCGTTTCTTAATATTTCCCGCATGCTTAACATATTTAAAACCCGTCAAAACAACAACAAAACAATCAAGTATCGACACAAGCCCAAAGGGCCAATTAACGGGCCAACCAAGACCGGGCAGCCGGGCCTGGACCGGGCCTGAACCGGGCCTGCCGGGCCTGTTTCTCGGCCACCAGTCACGGCCACCACCAACAACAACCCCAAATTTATTTCTAACATGTTTTAATTAACAACCATCCATTTTAACAACCAATTAAAGTGTTGGAAACGATTTTGTCGGAATTGAAAATGAAACGTACACGGAGATGAAGAGCGGAGAGGAGACTCTAGAAATATAATTTAGAACGGATTTGGCCAAGTAACGAAGGTTTTGTGACGATTTTGCTCAAGAACGATCAAGAACACGAAGAACAATTGTGATTATATTAAAGAAGGCATTAAGTAGATATTAAGTTGATTTAATGTAAAATAAAAAGATAATTAGTGAGTAAGAGGGGAGGTTGGACCGTGTAATATAGGGGATTAACGGGAGTCGGGTTTTGAACTTGTTGTTACGGGATTGACTAGGGTTTTATAAATATCTTAGATATTATGGTAAATATCTAGATATTATTAGATATTATGTTAGTTTAATCAAAAGAAATGAAAATATCTAATCCTAAGGGACAAGAGGGAGAGGCGTGTGGAGGAGGAAGAAGTCGGGTCCGGGTTTAAGCGATTTGTTGCGGAATTTAAGTTGACAGATCGATAAAGTTACAAATATCTTAGATATTTGTATTAGTTTAATCAAAAGTAATCAAAAGCCCTAAAATGAGGGAAAAAGGTGCCTTGGGGCGTGTGGCACATGTAGGAGTCGGGTTTTGGGTTTGTTTCGGGACTTAAGTTGACTCGGGAATAGTTAAATGAAGTTCGGGTTTAAACCGTATAACCTACTCTTTAATTCCAAATAAATTCAAAATAATTATATTAAATTATCATAAATTCAAATAAATCGTAATAAATTAAAATAAATTAAATTTATTACTTTTAAAATATAATTTCGGTCTTTCAAATTACGGGGTGTTACAACGAGACTCTAGATTAGCAAATAGTTTAGCTTACATTTACTTAGATCATGCACTTTGTATTATATCATTTTGCATTTAGCTTTAGGAATATTATTTAGTTCATGCATTTCATTTAGAATTAGTTCTTTTGCATAACTAACCCTCTTGTATATATTGTTCATATTGTGAATATTCATCAAAAAAAAATCAAAAACCCCAAAAACAAGTTTTTCTTTTATTTTTCAAAATATTTAAAAAAAACCAAAAACATGTTCTTTCCTTTTAGAAAATCATTCAAAAAAAACCAAAAACATGTATTTCTTTCCTTTCAATAATCCTATTCCATACATTGAGGACAATGTTTGTTCCTATGTGGGGGATGGGAAACTATTTTCATAGTTTTTATTTTTTGAAAAAAAATCCAAAAACATGTTTTATTTTGCATTTAAAATCATTCAAAAATCCAAAAAAATTGAAAAATTTGAAAAATCCTAAAAATTAGCTTGTTTATATCTTACTTTGTATATATTTGCATTGCTTTTTCTTCTAACCTCCATACATAGGTCCGCTACACATCGCTCAAGAGACTTATAGAAGGGATTAAGAAGACCGCCATGGTATGATCGTTCTTATTCCTTCCCCTTCTTTCTTTCTTTACTTCTTATCACATGAGGAGTTTGGAGGAATTGTTGATGATTGCGATGTTGATTTTGATGAATTGGCGGTTGTGTGACTTATGTGCTGTTGGGGGGTTTCATTAGATTAATTGTCACGTAGTTCACTAGAGCATTTGCATTAGGTTGTATATATGTTACTTAATTCTAGATCATGGCATATAGTTGCATTTAGGAGAACTTTTTGGAATGCCTAATTTGGGAATTGAACAAGCTTGGATAGACCCTTGTAGATACTTTTTTGCTTAGCACTTTGCCTATTAAAATAGATTTTGAAACACCTTTTAATGTGTATTTTTAGTATAATTTTTGCACCGTTTCCTAGAGCCTAGTCAAGGGCTTGTATTTACCATCTTGACCATCCCCATGGTGTGAAAATTCTTTGGTGAACGCTTTCCTAGGTGACTCTCGAGGCCATGTAATTGTCCAATCATCACATTTCACTACATTTGACAAAAAGGAAATTTTTTCCATCATAAGTCCAAAAATTGAGTTCAAACACAATTGAAAAGAAAAGCTTGAAATTTTGCATATCTTTGCCTTAGTCCTAGCTTAGGGAGTGCATATGGAGACTTCTAGGCTCTTCTAGAGTACCCTTAATACATATGGGGTCGCTCTCGATGTCGCTACGACGAGGATTTGCCTATTGTTGGTCTCCGCCGCACACCTTTCGCTAGGCTACCTTGCTCTCAAAAGGCACCCAAATCAAGCAAAAATCAAAAACAAAAAGAAAAAGAAAAGAAAAAGAAATCCAATAAGAACTCAAACATCTCGTTTCCTTACCTTTTTGATGATTACCCCTACGTTACATGGCTAAGAGGGGACGACCCTTCCTTTCACTTAGGTGAGAGGCGGAATTCCGATCCTACAGTGTCTTCTAACACCATGGGGCCCTCACTTCCCATCCCGCCTTATCACCCTTGACAAAGCTTTCTAGTGAACGTGAACGAATATACTAATTTTACACAATAAAGAGGTGATTTATTTCTATCTTTCTAGGCCTAGTTCTTTGTAAAACTAGTAATTACATAGGAATTTGCATGCTTAAGATTTTTCCATTTTAGATGAATCCCGGCGCATGGATGAGGCATGTTGCCATTTGCTTTTGTTGATGCATTCTCATTTGTTTTGTGTGCTTTATTGCCTAGAATGCATCGAAGTTTTGGCAAGACCCCACTTGCCTTGCAAGAAGGTGTCCTACCTCATGGATACCTTGTTGCGAGTTGAAGGGACGGAGCGAGGCCCGTTAATTGCCTTGTATCGGTTAGGTTTAGAGTAGTTAATTAAGGGTCTTGACTATTGTCCATCCTTACTCGGGACGAGTAAGGGTTTGGTTTGGGGAGATTTGATATAGTGTCATTTCACCCTACATTTTCAACCCTTTTTGTCTCGTTTTGCTTGCCTTTAACGCTCCCTAGGAGCGTTTCTACGTGTTTTACCTTCTTCTAGCATATTTCTCGCTTTTATCGTGTTTTTGTAGGTAAACCGTCAATTGAGGCGATTTCTACCTACTTTTGAGCAACAAAGAAGAAGGTGAATCATTCGGAGGACCCACGACATACCTTGGGGGCCCTACTCGACGCGCCAAAGCCCTCCCGAGTCAAGGCAAGCGAAACCGAGAAGGAAACAACAAAGTCAAGCGAAGGAAGAAGGGAAATGAGCATCTCACGGGCGTGAAATGCATCTCACGGTCGTGAGATGCTTTTCCAAAAAGAAGGATTTTCGTGCATTTGGTTTCACGGCCGTGAAACTCATTTCACGGTCGTGAAATCTCAGTCACGGTCGTGAAATGCACTTCACGGTCGTGACTTGTCCGTGAAAGATGACCTTGCTCTGCCAATTCCTTCACGACCGTGACTTGGAGTTTCACGGTCGTGAGACGTGTTTCACGACCGTGAAACCCATTTCACGGTCGTGACTTTGCCAGTCCATGAAGCTTCTCGAGGCCCATCTTTCCTTCATTTTGTAAACCTATATATAGACCCTCTTATGTAATTAAAGGGCACGAAACCCTAGATCTAAAACCCTCATAGAATTAGTGTTTAATCTTGTATTAATCTTCTATAATTAAGCAAATTAGTCGGTTAATTAGTGATTTCGACTTGGTTTAGTGTATGAACTTGGGTTATATTCAAAGATTTGTGACGAAATCTTGGTATTTATATCAAAGTTCTAATCTTTCTCCAAGTTGGTATAATTTCTCTACTTAATCTTGCCTTTAATTAAGTTTTCATTTCGATTATTGTTATCTAATTATTGTTAATTAGAAATATTTAATGTTGTTGTTGATTTCCTTTTGCAATCTTTAGTAAATGTTGAATTTCCCTTGAGTATGATTGAGTAGTGATTTATCTAGAATTAGTGGGGGATAATGGGTTTTTGATAAGGGTTCATCTTTGTTTGTTGGGTTGATTTGTTGATTAATTGTCTTTCTTCCAACTTTTGCATACCATATGTTTGATGAAATGCTTGCTTGACAAACTTGCATAATTCATGTTTATCATACATTTATGTAAGATCGATAGCCTCGGATTATGTTAGGATTTGCATATAGTTGGTGTATCGACCGTGTGTACGCGAGAGCTAGCTTGGTTCGATATATGGGAGGGATTGTAAGATCGAGAGCCTCAATCCACCGCGCCCAAGTTTGACTACCCATTAACTATGAACCCGACTCACTAGAACCCGAATTACCCATTTGAACCCACCAATCCTAGACTTTCCTTTTATTGATTGTTATTTGATTATCTTCCTCGTCTTAGACTTCTTTTGTCGTTTTAATTGTTTTTAATTGTTGTTATCTTAGTCTAGTCTACAAACCCAAACCCAATTACTTTGTGACTTGCAAGAGACTCTAGCCAACTTTTAGATCATTTCTAAGCAACAACCGTCCCTGAGATCGACATTCCTACTTCACAACTATTTTCACTACATCAAGGGTAGTGTGTTTTGTGTGGTCAAAATTCATTTTCTTAATTTAAGAGCCAAAATGAAAGGGGAAGAATATATTGAATATGAGGGAGTATTTTCTTACCAAATAATCAATTTTTCATGTTAAGTAGGTGACGTGGCTAATTGCATTGGGATTTCCATAAGATAATTCTCTGTATGTTTAAATCTTACAAGGTAATACATATTGATAAGGTCTCCAAATATCAATTTTGTAATTAACACATGAATTCTCCAATGTATTTCAAATGAGTCCTCACTTTTTGGTTTGAACCCCACTTTCTATCGAATAGTTGAAATGAGTCATCGTTTAGTTGTCTATAATCTTTTCAAATTCTGGAGTTTTTAATGTGTTTTGAAAACCAAATTTTGTTTAACTGTTGAAACATAAGAGTGAAGTTTGGGCTTGACTATTATTCTGTTACAATACTTGGCACAAAAGACTTTTACTCTAGATTTAGAAATTATTATTGGAAATATTTTGATATAAAAAAAAATATTAAATTTTTCTTTCAAATTTGGATAATTGAAGATTCATAAGGGTGGGATTAGATGTGCGAAAAAATCATTAATGAAGGATGTAAGTTTTTAAGAATTCGTGTTTTGTAAATAAAAAAGGTTATCTTGTAGAATATTGAAAACATAGGGTTACCTCGTGGAAAATCTCAAAATTTAATACGCCACATCATGTACTTAACGAAAAAAATTGACAGAGGAAAAGTTAAGGGTCATGGTAATACGTATTGATAAAGTATAGGGTTACCATGTAATGTTGTTTAAAACGTAGGGTTACTATGCATAATTTGAAAAAAACAAATAGAGGGGTAACATGTAGAAAACCTCAAAACTTTTCATTTATTTCATTTTGTGTAATGCATTTATTACTTTAAGGTACTATTTGGTTGATCAAGGAATTCAATTGAAATCGGAAGATCCAATTCATGTGAATAATTTTCTTACATACAAATTCACGTGAATTCGGAAAAATCGTTTGGTTGTGCATGCATGAGTTGAATTTCATAGGAGTTGTCAATAATTACTAAGGAGGTTAGCTAGTTCAATCCTTTCATTATGTAGACATACAAAACTCTTTGAATATTGAATTTCTACATTTTGTAAAAAAAAATTGGCAACCAAACGCCATTCCCTTTTCACAATTCATGGAATTTCGAATTTCCCGTGAATTGGATGAATAACGAAACGCAGCATAAGTTGATCAATTGTTGCCACTTGAGTTTAGTGGGTAGATTTGTTGAACATGGTGTTAAATAGATTGTTTAACTAGAGCGTTTGTAATTGATTACATAATAAAATTTTGAGTAAGTTTTGTTAGTATGTTAGTGTATAATAATTAAAAAGTTAAAATCAATAATACTCGGTATTTTGTTATATATACACTTTATCGATACCGTTAGCGTTATTTGGATTATTAATACAAGGCTATAAACTCTTGGATTTACAAGTTTATAACTTTAATGACTAGGTATATCGCTTTGGGTCAAAGCACTAAAAGAAAAGGGTCGGAAAATGCGACGATATTCTTAGATTATGATTTATGAATACCTTGGTCAATTAACACGTTTTCATTTGTTAACCATTAAACTTCCATATTTTCCGGAAGTTTCATTATTTTCCAAGCAGAAAAATAAACAATGTTTTTAAAAAAACTTGAGTACATTTTTTTATCAATGCGGAGAGTTTTTTTTATAATAAATTTATTCTCTTTATACCCAAATCATCCAAGTTCTCTTCAAGGTTGCTGCTCATGAATCAAGTTTGCATTTTTCTCCTCTGAGTAACAATGCCACCTCTGTATGCCCTAAACCCCAGTATGGTTCTAATGGGGTATGGTGAGGATCTGTTAGAATTCGAGAAAGGAGAGTTCATAAAGATAATTGTTATTGATATTCGTTCGTGTCTCGAATGATTACAATGGTACGAATTTTATAATACTCCACAATCTAAATCATACCAACTAGTATAGGCTATATAAGTGACGCGGGGTTAGTCGCCCTCCCCCGGTCAAACAAATACTTATAAGACTCAATACCAAACTAATTAATGTAGTAGGGTAAGGAGGTCAAACCCAAAGGACGGTTATGATTGGCTATCGATTTTTGTTTTTATCTAGTCTAGTTGGGACAAAGATGAGAGGTTAAAAAGGCTAAAGACGAGATAGATATAATAACTAAAACTAACAATGAAGCAAGAAAAGATTAAACAAGGATTAAAATAGACTAAGGTGAATGGGTTCATTAATGTAGGTATAGGTCGATTATGACGAGGGTTAAAACTAGTCTAATGGTGAGTCTAGATATGTCTCCACCTCTCGGTGTAAGACGGTCTCTAGGCAAGTCTCCACCTCTCGGTGTGAGACGAGCCCTGGCCCAAGGATCGGTCGGGATCTCGCCCTAACTTCCCCTTAAACATTCAAAATGCACACAAACACGTTACAAGTCGAGCTCTCGCTCAAACTAGTAATTACACAAGAGAAATACTCAAACTACTCATTTAAGCATTTCTACAAACACCTTGTGTGCACAAGACAAGTAGACTACCAAAAGACTCAATCTTTATGCCCAAATATCATAATCAACTTATAAACCTACACTAACTCCCCCATCTACCTTAGTAATACACTATACACTCATATTAATAAGGAAAATCATTAAAGACGAAAACTTGGACACAAAACTAGCAAAATAAGACATATTAAACATGTAAACTAATTAGACAAGCATGAAAGATTAGTTAAATGACAAGTAAATGAAAATAAACATGAAAATAAAGAGGAAAGATTGAATCTTTACCGATTAACAAAGACGAGACGGAAAAGTTACGAACTTGAATAAAAACCCGATCTTTCGATCTTAATCTTCATAAAAAATCCGAGTGACGGAAACTATTACAAAATTTGGGGAAAAATTAAAGGACGAAATTAAACTAAGAAAATCTAATCTAGTGAGACGGGTTTTTCTTCTAGTGAGACGGTCTAAATTCTCTATCTAAAACTACTCTAACTAGTCTAATTCTAATCTAACTGAATTATTCCCATTGGATGCTTCCCATTTCTATTTAAGTTTGTTAAACTCTTCTTTCCGTCCCCACCCTTCTTCCTGCTTTTCTTTTTTTCTTTTGAGTAAATTAATAATTACTTCCTTATAAGTTTCACTTTTATAAATTTACTCCCTTATAAGTTGTTTTGCTAAAATTACTCCCTTAAAGATCACTTTTATCAAAAATTGCTTCAAAACTCCAATTTAAGTCAATTATTTTATCTATTTTTGAACTTATTTCGTTTGTGCATTAGTCAATCTATACTTTGAAAGGTAAAACTATGTAGACAAATGGAGGGGGAGTTCAAAAACAGACGAAATAAGTAACTTAAATTGGAGTTTTGAAGCAATTTTTGATAAAAGTGATCTTTAAGGGAGTAATTTTAGCAAAACAACTTATAAGGGAGTAAATTTAGAAATGTGAAACTTATAAAGGAGTAATTATTAATTTACTCTTTTCTTTTTGTCTCTTCTCTGCTTTTTCTTTTCAAAAGACAAAATATCACGCTTGCAAACAAAGAAGGGAGTCTTAGCCGGTCTACCGGCAGCCGGTCGACCATACCGGCTCACAACTTCTGCTTCAAAATGACCATTTCATAGTATGAGGGATCCCCGGCCGGGTACCCGGCAGCCGGGTGAAACCCGTTGCTTAATTGTTTCAATTTCACGCACAAAAAAGGGGGGCACCAGCCGGTGGCCAGGCCGCCGGTCGACCGGCTGGGACCCATTTTGATTGTTTTTCGCGCAAGCAAAGGAGAAAGAGCACGGTGGTTGTCATGCTGGTAATGGTAGTCGAGGCAGAGGAAGAGCAGGGGTGGCGGTTGGTGCTACTGTTGGGCTCCACGGCGGACGGTTGGAAAGGCCGGTGGTGTGATAGGTGGAGGAGCACAGTGGTGCTAGGAGTTTGTGGCTACTGTTGAATTCCGTCGTCGGGTTTCGAAACCAAGGCTGCTGCTCGGTGCAAGGGATAATGGCTATGGTGGTGCGCGCGCGACAGTTCAGAGTGGAGCTCGGGTTGCCGGAGCATGTGAGGGATGTTGGTTCAAAGCGGGTTTCGATTCCATGTAAAGGATTTAAGATGGATATGGTTGTTTCCATGGTGATGGTTTTTTAAAGATGCTAAATGACTTTGTTGAAGTCAACGGCTTTGACTTTGTCATTTTATATGATTTGCTTCATGATTGACTTCTTCCCCTCCGTCTTTGACCCGTCTTAAATTCCGATCCCGCACGGCCTTCATTTCTTTTATTTACACCAAATACCTAAAAAACTAAAATAACAAAAAGAAGTACAAATTCTACGAAAATAACAATTATTCGCAATTAATATAATAAAACTAATAATTACTAATTAACATATAAAATGAGCTTTCAATCGATTAAATCGCACAAAATCGGGTTAAATAGAGATTTAAATATGGGGTAAAACGATACTAAAATATGACTTATCAATAAGATAGTTTATTCTTATTATGATATTATTCTGATTACGGTATAGTACAATATATACTGTAATATAAACTTAACAGGATCCCCTCCATTTCTTGAACCTATTTCCTATGAACGACTCAAATGCAATCTTTTAATGATCTAATAGTTGTAGTCATTCGTTAAAGTAATATTTTAATGAATGGAGAGAGAAATTATATTAATATATGAGTGTATTAGGGATGAAATGGAGAAAAAGATATGAAGATGATCCAAATTGGTTCTAATAACCATCATCCTTCCTTACTGTCAACTCCTCCTAATGACCATCATCCTGCCTTATTTTCTTTTCCTTCCAAGAAGTGTTTGTTCTCTTTTTTGTTTGAAAGTTTTTAGTGCGAAATTAATACGCCTTTGTTTCACAAGTTCCCTTTAAATCATCAGTGACAAAGAAAAAAAAAAGGAGAATAATCACTCCTAAAAGGGATTACAGCAAAAGGAATGAATCTCCAAGACATACACAATTAACCTACTTGCTCATCAAGTGGATCTCTCAACCATAAATTTCTATGTCTTCATGGCGTAAATATGTTTTGTTGTAGGTACTCCTCCGAAACTCGGCTAGTAATATAAAGAGGATGGAAGAAATGTTTACACATTTGGCCAAATCTAATCGTCCCCTCAAAAATTAAAGCATGTTTTGTTTATCACCCCTATCCTTAGTTAAGTTTCTTATTCTAATAATGTTATGATAAGATCTGACTCTGAGAATCGGGTTTGTACAATATAAGCTACATTATACTTACAGCTGTAAAAAAAATAGAAATAAAAAAAATTCATAAGGATAGTTGTAGTTGCCTCTTTTGTAAAAGAACCATTATGTGTAACCTTTTGTTCGTGCCAATTTTGAAATTCGCTTATCTAAAAAAGTTTTGCCAAAATTCTTTTCATCATATTAGATTGATCGGAGTTGAACTTCTGACCAAATGTATACGATAAATGGGTAATAGTCTCCCAAAAAAGCCACTTTAATCTAGTATTTGAAGTTGATAAACTAAAGACACTGTTACGATACAATTTGGGCAACACCCGAGCATGAAATCTAGTAATATACATTTGAAGATCGACAGAGTATAGGCAATAGAAATAAAGATGCAAAGTCCCTAGAGAACCAAAAGTTTAGGTCTCTGATTTTGAAGTTTATCAAAGTTTTAGAGATAAATAAATACTTGGGCATCACAAAATAAACGACTGAAACATATGGAGGGACTTATGGTACTAAGACTTTACGGGTATAATATCAAGATTAGGACAGAATAACAAGGTAAATATCATGGAAGAAAATGAGAGCACAAAGAAATGGAGTTAAGTAGAAGATATTATGAATTTGTGATTCTAATACTTAAAGCACCTGATGCAAGCTTGTGACGGGTTAAGTCATCCGTATAAAGAATAAGTGGGAGTGCAAGTGGGGGGGTCTATTTGTCCCCCACTTGCCTCCCCACTTGCACTTTGTGAGGAGAGGTTGACCCATCGTTCTGTCACAAATGAGAATTTGTGATTCTAATATTGGAGTCTATGGCCATGGATGAGGCTATAGCTAGTGGCTCCACAGTATACGTTATAGTCGTACACTCTCTAATTAGAGAATTCTCCGAATATGATTTGTCTCAATCATACTATATATCCAATCCAAAAAGTATTGTTCTTGATACGCATATATCTCTAACTTTTCTAGAGCATCCCCAATGGCAATAATCGAGGAGTATAATTGGTATCATGAAAGACAATTTTTCGTTGCATGTTAGCATGTTACGTATCGACACGATATCGTAAACACATATTTTCGATGAATAACGTGAACCTTTTCATAAAACAACTCGCGACAAGGAATAGAATCATTTGAAATCCCATATGGTATTCTATTTCCTAATAACAACGACCCACCCGTGTCAAATACTCCAACATGGCAAGCAGGGGCGTCTTAAAGTAAATGGAGGCCCGGTGCACCACAAAAAAATGAGGCCCTAAATATGAATGTACAGTGTACGTTACGTCAAGGTTTGTATTGAATTTCATGTAAATTCGGTGGCGAAAACTGGAGGCCCGGTTCCGCCGCCCATGGTTGAACATGGCCTTAGACGCCCCTGATGGCAAGATTTGATCCGAATTTTTCAGTGTAGATCGAGAGAGTATCAAAAGCGATATTTTAACGTGTTTTAAAGTTAAATAGTGAGTACCCGCCAGGCCGCCACCCAACTATATACTCTTTAACCCTGCCAACACAGTAGGTCTTGCTTTGACGGTCTTAAGTTAGATCTCTCACAACCTTCTTTCATTTTTTAACGCTGTTAAAATCGATTGTGAGTGCCGTCTTAACAAGACTCTCTAAAGTAAGAATTTGTGTTATAAGTAAGGTTGAGTAACATAAGTTTGAAGTCAAGGAGCTTGCAGGTGACTCTTGTCCTGCTTGTAGACCAAGCTATATAAGTGACTGTCACTTCTTCACTAGACACTCTCACTACTTATTAACTCAGTCTCCTGCACAATTCTCCTGAAACCTGAAAAACAGTTAAAATCATTAAGTATGGAAACTCTGCCACCAAGAAGAGGACAGATTAAGCTGAGGATCATGGGTAAACTCGTCCAATCAACTGCTAATATTGCAACTAATCTTGTTCACTCTACTAATCCCCCTACAAACTCCCTTGATTACTGTCCTAGAAGTGGTTATACCTCCGACACCACCACTCACCGCGAATCCAATTTCCCTGTCAGCGCAGATTACTGCGCTAGACCCGGGTATACTGCCTGACCTGAGAGTTTTTGTTTTCTGAAGTTGATGTATGTGTCCATGTAGCTGTGCTGTATAGGTATGACTTGTTTCAGTTCTTTTTATTTTTTCATGTTCACGGTTAGTTTGTTATAAGAGTCTGGTCATTTAATCCTATCAACAATGGTTCAGCGAAGACGTCTCCGTAGTGCTGCTCGTGCAGCTGTTGTTTCCGTTAACACTGCAATTCAAGATGATACAACTAGTACAAGGTGGTTGGAAAAGCTTGTTGTGTATCGTGCAACGAGTTTAGGCATGTAATTTTCTTCATGTGGATGAGTTTAATATATGGTGACTATTAGCAAAAGTTGTCTTTTATCCTCCTACCTGTAGAGGAATTAATAACACGAAAGCTCCTGCTATGGAAGAATTAGGGTGGTAAGATGCTCAAAATTTTAACCAGGGATCATTTTGTCGAGTCATTTTGCACAATCGCATCATATACTCGACAAAATAATCATACAAGACGCTAGGCTACTAGAGTCGACAGTTTGTCGAGTCATTTTGCATTATCACACCATATACTACCGACAAAACACCTAGTTTTTACCTGAAAATTAAACTCATAATCATGACGCAGGTATCTAAAAAAAAGAAGCTCTCGTGAATTATGGTTATTGTTTTCCTATACACTAATTCTTATTTAAGAACGTCTTAACTTAAAACGCCTCTCACACCCGATTTAAAAAAAATGTGGAAAACAAAATGAGATTGTGAGAGGTCTTAAGTTAAAACTGTATTAAGCAAAACCAACTGTTTCTTCTAATCACCTTGTTTCATTGATTATTTTCGAGAAATAGGTGGATTAACACTCAGAAAAGCCTGAATTATACAGATATGAAGCACAAACCTTACACAGTACATCCATGCATCATCTCTATATTAACTTTGCAGCTTTACAGCTTACAATTAGCATAATCCGTTACAAACTTACAATTTACAAGTAAACCTGTAGATTTTACATTTCAACTGATATACTGTATAATACAATCCTATACTCCTAGTAATCATGTTTACAACAAACAAGGCTTGTGAATGTCTTAAGAAAGGCAGTAATCAACTAATTACCATCTCTCATCGCCAAACCAATTATCCTTCTCCTTAGGCCCGGTTGGTCCTTCTTCCCCGTAAAGCTCAGTCGGAAACAGCTCCAAAACATTCTCCATCGAAAAGCGGAAAATTCTCGGGAGATGATTAACTATCTTGTCTATTTCGGAAAATGCGTCGTACATAACAGTTGGACCCCACTCTCTCATGTAATTTACCCAACACGGTTCTTCGACAACATTTCTAAGATACTCTGCAGCAATGATCTTGTACTTCGTACTGGAGTCCACGAATAACTCGCTTTTATCAACATCATTTCTAACGCCCATCCCCAGCTTTGATGACCCTTGTAGGTACGTTCCCGGGTGAGCATAACTGGCATGTCCACATTTGGAAGCATAAATAATTGCCTTGTTTCCATTTATGTATTCCAAGGTACTTGCATCGACCCACCGACCACCACTATGTTCCGAGCAGTAAATGCTCAATAACTCTCCGTTAAAATTACTTACCCGAAGAGTAAAGTGTTCCCAATCACTTACATGCTCGCCAATACGATTCAAAGAGATATTAGCCAGCCCAACTTTAAGGGTCGCGGGACCATTGAAGGGGCAAAATATCCACATGGCGATATCCGTGAAAGTGCCACCAAAGGCGGGTTTTACATGAACATAGAGCTCAGCACTCTCCAAGTTCCCACGTTTGAGTTGATCCCGTTTGTCATCATTGTTTGGCAAATCTATCCAAAATTTCCGGTCATTGAAGCCGCCCTGAGGCAACAATGAGCCCTTTGAGTCAATCCGTTGACCGTCACTTTCGCCATCCTTGTACAGGAGTGCTCCGTTTTCGAAAAACCACTGTACTGAAGAGGGTAAATATATCTCATCGGGATGGAAGTATAGAGTTGGTCCATAGTGTTGTATAATCGCATGAATTTGACTCAAGTTAGGCATCGCATGTAGCAACGGATCTTGATTTCTTAAACAAGCTGTGGTTAGGACATCATACTCAGAAGTCACATATGAACTGCAAAAAAATGTTCCCACAGAAACCCCTCTATAAAACATCCCCCTTCTGCAAGGTCTCGAGCTCCAAACCCAAAAATCAGTGTCAGATATCAAATCACAAGCTTCACATGTATCGGTCAAATCAACTCTAACACATCTGATATCATTAACAGAAGGCTCGATGGGTGTATTGGTGACCAAAAATCCCATAGCTCTATAGCCTGTTGGAGAGTTAGGTAACCATATGTAACCAGGTCCATGATGTTGAGAATCAGCGCTCCAAACCAATGAGTAATTCCAAGGTTTCTTTAGGGCAGGAAGATCTGATAACTCTTGTTTGTGTAATTCCCGTGCTACAAGAACAAATCCTCTCATAGGAAGATCTTTAGATTGGCAATAATGACCAAGGCAAAAAAATCCATCTGGAATTCCTTCGGGGCTATAGAATGTCACGCCTTTTGGTTTACCATGAGAAGGGCTCAAGCTCCAAAGACTTTTGAATGTGGTAATTTGAGCTACCTCTAATTCTCCAAGGCGTATTTTACCGGTAGCAAAACCGTCACCTGAAAAGTAATTTAGAGTTTAGATGCAATATTAAATCATAATCCACAATGGCGGAGCAAGAGATTCAAGAATATGGGACTATTTAAAATCTACTGTCGATTGTCGAAAAGATTCGTCAGTTAGTAATCTTCACGCCATTCCAGCTACTTGGCAGGTCTCGAGACCCCAATGTATTAAATGTGGATCTGCGCCACCGAACCATTGACTCGTCACTACAACTAACTTATATTACAAATATTAACTTCCACATCATTCACAATTACAGGAAGCCGGTATTGTTAAGTACACAGCAAAGAAGTTAACTGCATTACTAATCCAGTACAGGATATGAACTTCTAACAAATCCTGAATACGTCGTCATCATCATCAGGAAAGTTTAACATCAGCTATATCATTATCATGTCATTGAATTTGCGATAAGCATCTTGAAATACTAAGCAAAAACTAACATATGAGATTGGGACTACCATAAATGTGATTACGTGAATTCCACGATAAAAACAAACATACATCCAATTCTCGTGGATTTGGCGTATTCATAAGTGTCATTATCATCAGAAACAAATTAGAATACAAACACTAAGCTTGAAGAAAAAAAAAGTAGGTATGAATTGACCAAAAAAGCTATAATTGTCATGTTAGCTAAAATTGAACATCAAAAATTCAAGGATTGCACACAATTACTGTCTTACTGATCACAAAAAATCTAGCCAAGTTCATCGACATCGTACCCAAAATAACCGAATCTTCCAATGTCTACGAAAAGAATACCAAGTAATAGTTACAAAATGTCACCTTTACATGTTATGTTTGTTTAATATGCTGCTGATAAACTTACAAGAAAAAAAAAAGTAATTGTTGCACAAATCATACAAATTTTCGCCAAATTCATGATGGCAAACAAAATCACAAGTTCAAGAAATTGAACATTAACAAAATCTATTTATTTTGGATAAAACAGAACTTAAGGAAAACATTTAGATAACGTTACTAAATCAGACAAGATGACACTAATCTTATCTTAATTATATTTTTATTATCTAATCTAATTGCCTAAATTCTGGGAGATGTATTATCTAAAGCATGTCAAAATTTGTCCTTTAAAAATGCAAATCAAATCAAAAGGCAACAACAAAAAAGAAACACCATTGAATAATACTACCTCCAATCCAATCCAAACTACTCATTCACTTTTTAAAGTCAAACTTGTAGAATATTGACATCGATTATATTAGGTCAAATCTTCGAAATTTATATATAAAATTTATAGTTTTACGTTTGTTATAAGAATATGTTTCGGAAAATTACAATTTCGACCCAAAAAAATAACAATGAATAAAAACGCGGTCAAAGAGTCGTCTCGTAGACGGCAAAAAGTCAAATGGTTAGTTTGGATTGGATTGGGAGGAGTATATAATCAAGCTCATGATCAATGAAAGTTCAATTGTTTCACCAAGTTCCATTGATTTCCCACATAATATCAAATATTCAAATCTTACGACATGCAAAACTAGAACCCATGTAAGTAATTCTCAGAAAAGCTGAATTCTTTCAACACATTTCAGTCATTTGTCACTGAAAAACCCTACCCCTCCGTCTCGGTCATTTGTTTAGTTTCGTTTTTCGGTGTGAGTCGTATTTTAATCAAATGTAAAGAAATGCGGGAAAAGTAAAAAGGATACCTGGAGGCCACTGTGGAAGAGAAGCAGGTAAAGAAAATGGGTTTGGTGTTGGATGATGTTCATGTAACTCTGACACTTTGTACCAGTTGAAACAATCACATCCCAACATCCTTTAATATTTCGAAAAGAAAAAGAATATTTTTTGTTACAAATTCAAGAGTTTGGTAAAAAAAAATCCCACAAAAACCCAGGAATTAGAATTGCATGAATTGGCCTCTTCTTCACTACTAGAGTTGGTGAGTAAATAGTATTGGAAGAAGAGAAAAAAAATGGAAATAATACAATTTGAGATTATCAGATCACTAATCACCCACCAAAGTTTATAGTTTAATTAATGAGGTTAAGAGATTTAATTTATATAGATCACATGAATTATGAAGAAGGTACATGATTTTGGTTAGGTTGAGGAATTGTCAAGAGTAAAGCAACAAAAAAAGAAATGAAAATAAAGAAAATTTAAAGTGGTTGCTTCTGTTTATGGTTGCTTCAGTGTTTGATTTTTCTTTTCTTTTTTCCACCATGAATTATACTCCGTAGTAGAGCCGATCAAATGGCACAGGCCCGCTAGCCCGACTCGGCCCAGCCCAATATTTCATTGGGCTTGGACCTTCAATTTTGGCCCGAAAAGCCCATGGCCCGAAGCCCATAATTGGGCCGGGTTTGGGCCGCCCTCAAAGCCCGAATTTTGGCCCGGCCCGACCCGAACATATGCAAAATTTAATAGATTTAATAAACCAACTGGCATCTACGGAGGAGTAGTAATCTATTTACTTGTATTATTATGACAAGCCTAAAATTTGAGCCTAAAGAACAAATATCAATTCACAGTAGAACTGCACAACACCGTAATGAGCATAATACTAAAGGTCGGAAGTACATTAGGAGTTTTGTACTGCTGAAAATTGTGCACTTAATTAATCATAGGTATGTCCCTTTTGTCTTCTTCTCATCTCTAATTTCAAATAAATAATTTCTTGAGATAAGGGAAAAATGTTATTTGTTTAAATTAGTAATATATAAATAGTATTATACATGTACATTTCACTAGTTTTTCATGTTACGTTACGTTCATTTGTTGAAAACTTGTCGTAACAATAATACGTACATGCACATTTCACTAATGCATTTGTTAAGCTACGTTCCTACTGCTTACATAGACAATACTCATAAAATCACATAATTTAGTATTAAAAATTTTTATGATAGAGTATCTAGTTATATAATGAGATTTCTAAAGTCATTTGAAGAGTGAATATTATAAGCCCGAATTGGCCCGAAGTCCGCTTTAAGCCCGCATGGACCGGGCTTGAGCCAATAAAATTGGCCCACACATATGGCCCGACCCGACACGACCCGTACTATTGGGCTTAATTTTATGCGACGGCCCGGCCCAAACCCGACCCGACCCGGCCCGGCCCATGATCACCTCTACTCCGTAGTCGTTTTATAAGTGGAATACACTTTTTGTTGCCACTCAATTGGGCTCGACTCTGGGTCTGACGAGGTGTAGCCTAGAGCAGGCAAATCACGCCCATGCACGACGGGCGGCCTGAGCACGGTGTAGGATACTTCGTACTCCATACTTCCTCTAATTCCCCATTCACTCATTATTATCTCTCTATTTTCATTTTTTTTACAAAAAATTAACTTTTACTTTTAAGAAGCACTTACCACTATTATATTCACTTTAAGTGTCATGTAGTGTTATATTCACTATATGACATTATCATATTCACTCTAAGTTTAGTAAATATGACAATGTTGTTTAATGAATATGTGATAGTTAGTTAGATATTCACAATATGATACTACTATATTCACTTTCAATATTGTGAATATGTCAGCATAATCTGATGAATATGTATTACATATCTCTATCAATATCTTACTATTATGAATATGTCAATTACGTGATATGAATATGTGAGTAAAACTAACATAAATACCAAAATATATCAAGTATGATCTCTATTCGTAGAAAAATAAAAAGTATGAATAATGGTATAATTTTTATTATTTTAAAATTTATAAAATTGTAAATTTATTTGTTAGAAATAAAATTATGGGGGAGGGAGTATCATGCATCATACTCCTGGGTGCATGGTATAATTTACCCGTTGGCACGGGCCACGGCGCGAGAAAGAGGAAAAAGTCTCTACTTTAGCATGGCACAGATCGACCAAATATGGCACAAGCACGACTCGTTCCGATCACTCCTTAGGCGTAAGAAACCACCGTCTTTAGTTCTTTGATTCATTCCGTGGCGCTCGCCGAAAGTACTTCTCTTTCCTTCTCTCTTCGAAGCTAAAGCGCTTTCCCGGTGCACGGAGCCTCAACGAGGAAGGTGCTAGTGGTTTATCATTGGGTCAATAACCCTTTCCACTTTGAGGCTGAAGCTTAAGAAGGTGATGGAGGGTTTGGATTGGCATTCCTTTATTCAATTGAATTGGAAGACTCTAGTCTTGACATAAAATTAGACGTTGAAGGTCATTGCATTTTGGTCATTGTTCTTCCTTTTTCTTTTTCTTTTTTTTTTTAATTAAATTCTAACTCTATAAATACTCATTCAGTTAATTTCAATTTTTCATAAATCAGTCCAACTTTTATACTCATCTTACAATATTACTCATATTCAAATACTCTTATATACAAAATTATTAGAATTATATTTTTTTTATTATGAAAACGCAACTTTTATTGAGCTCAAAACAATTTACAAGAGATTAGTGGGCAGCCGGGATACTATATGTGCCCCCACTTCTTTAACAATAACAAAGCTAATCCTAATAAAAAAAAAGTGAGCCCACCACGCGCCTCACCATATGGGATACACAGATTTTCTAAATCCGTTTGAGCAAAGTAACCGCATCCACCTCTAACTCGCCAAGTGAATAGAAGGAGAAAGGTAGAAAACCATACCCAAATGTCAAACACAAATCTCGGTACTTGGCGCATTTGCGTTGAGCAGCATCAACCACCACGCGTCTGAGCACGAAGTCAGACATCCCAGTATGAGTTAAGGGAGAAGACCCAGTCACATCCACACACACATCGTGCCCCCTGTCCCAAGAATAGAGCAATAAATCCACAGGACGCAGGGGCTTGTCATGCATATCGATCAAACCAATATCCACCTCATGACCAGCAGAAATCCCATATCATAAGCAAATATCCAAGAGGGTGTCGCGAACAAGGTTATGACGATGTTTAGTACCAACATGTACAATACTTACGCACGACACATCATGATCACCAAAAATATCGCCATCAACGACCTGGAAATAAGCAAGGCACAGCCTAAACACATGGAACAAAGGAATACCCAACTGATTGCTAAGCACACTACAGTAAGTCCGTCCATTCATGGTTTGCCCTAACCCGAAAAGAGGGACATCGCGCACTCAAACAGAAGTGTGATCACCCTGTTGAGACCTACCGGTCGAGATGTCAAGGAATAATCAGATTCCGTTGTAGCAGCAACCGTCGTGAAATATATATCTGTCAATTTTTTCATAAGTTTGGGGGCAGCGATTTCACTAGGATTACTCATAAGACCTGAACTCGTAACCTCATTAAACCCCTAAAGGCATCATCAAAAGCAGGCCTAGGCGCATCATCAAAGGCATCATCACAAGGATTACTCATAAGACTAGAAGGACGGAGGAGCTGAGCCTGCAACGTAACAGGCTAAAAGCGAGAAGCCAGCAAAGCATAACGCAGAACATTATCTCCGGTAGCATAAACACCAAGACCCCCAAAATGAAAAGAGAAGGTGGCAAGTCGTCATTGCCAATCACCGACAACATCAAAAAAATGTCATATAAAGAACATGCAAATGATTGACATAGTATAAATCAAGGGACGTGCTTTTTCACATACGGTTTTTACTCTTTCACATACGCCTTTTACAATTATATCCTTGTCATCTTTCCTATCCTCGTCCAATTTTTTTTTCTCTCTTCCCTTATCTATCTTTACCACCAACACCACCTCCCTTCAATTGCTCCTCTCAGTCCAATCGTCGACAACGTTGCTCCGTCCGACCTCCGACCACTGTAGTCTGTCTCCCCGTCCTAGCACTAATTAATATTAAAAGAACAAAAAAAACGACAACTATACAGCAAATGCCATATGACAACAGTCGACAATTGTGCATCTCTGGCTTCGGAGGGAGTTAATCTTTATCTCAACATTTGGCTTTCGTCATTGCATGTAGATGTATATTTGAGTGGTCAATTACAAACCTAACTTTTATCTAATCAAATTGCAGTAATCTTAATCCTTAGTCAAACCCTAATTAACAATAATTATTAAACATAAATCTTCTAATTTAAAACACATAATGTATTAATAATTGCTAAAAACATATTATTTCACTAGTTGAATAATAATAATTCATTGTTCAAGTTTATTAAATCGATTTTAGGTTAGATGTATATATGCTTTAATTTGATTATGTTAAGGAAAGAGAGAGATTAAGTTTTGGAGAAGGGCATACTATGGAAACTTTGTGAAAAATTGTATGTGAAAGAGTAAAATCCGTATGTGAAAAAGTAACTCCGTAAATCAAAAGCAACTCTATTTTATAAGTTGTATATACATGAAAATATTATACTACATCTGGTTTATAACTTTGGTATACATATGCTTCATAAATAAAGCTAAATTGTTTTCTAAAATTGCATTATTGCTTATAAGAAAAGGGACTCCATCACCAGAATACAAACCACATGGGTAAAACAATACACCAAACATGGAGATGCCACATAAACAAGTTGGGTATACTTCAAACATGTTAACAACGTTCGTGCAGGTTGATACCGAGACTTTCAAAGATGTTGTCCAACGACTTATCGGGTTGTCTGAAACAACTACATACTTATTGCATGACTGAGTAGGAGGCATAAGTAATAATAACATGGTTAAAAAGACAGAATACAAGCTCTATGAAAGAAAACAATTTAAAGCCAAGTTGGATATATTCGGACCTTCTATGAATAATAATAAGCAAGGAGCTGAATTTAAGCAGTAATATTTTCATGAGCAGCATAGTTTTTTAAGCAATTTGAACACCCCAGCCAAATGTTTCTCAAATCAAGCAAAAATCAATGGAGAATCATCAAATTGTGACTTGAATGCCCGAGAACAGGAGAACGCTATCAAAGAGAGACGATTTTACCTGCATCCTTCCCTAAGGTCTAAGCCCGATTTTATAGAGCCATAGTTGCTCACTACCTTGTCCCCCCTAGTATCTCCAATGACCGGAAGAAAGTCATGAATTGGCCTACGAGATATGTGGCAATCCCCTATGTAATCACCGTATATTATATACATTTGCGCCTTTGTGTCTTCATAATTGTATAACAATTAAGCTTTACATAACTAATATCTGAGATTCAGATTCGCTTAGTAACTCCAAAATTCACAAATTTATTCTAAATTAACTTAGGCTTCACAAATTTGGTTTGGATTTCGAAAACATTAAACACATTAGTTTCTGTTCAATAATCTTGAAATTCAATAATTAGGGTTTCGTAACTCTATCTTATTTATTTTACTTCTTATTACACTCTCCATACTAGTTCGTAGTTTACATTAACTTTATTTTTCATTTCCAAAATAAAGCAAGCGTAGACTATTCAGCAGAACATGGATAGTACATTAGTACTCGGTTGCATCCGACAATAATATGGACTAAGGAGTCCACTACCATACGGAATATCTTTGAGAATCCTAAACCAACAAAACTTATAACACAAATTCTCATTTGTGACGGACTGACCCGTCATAAAGAGCAAGTGAGATGCAAATAAAGCCCCCCACTTATCTTACCACTTGCTCTTTATGAGAGTAATTTAACCCGTCGTCGGCCATTAGAAGCACGACTTATTGAACTTTATAAACAAACGAACAAACCCAACACAAATTACACAACGACGTCATAACACAACTTGACCACCTTCATACACTAACTTAAAAAACTCCACAACATATCGACATCAATATCTTCATCAAAAAATATCTCCCTCAGTCCTTACCCTCTCTCCAAATCACTATAGACTATAGTGTATCACTCAAGACAATCGAATCGAAGTGACCGTTAAAAATGGCACCACCACCACCGGCGGCGGCGGCGGTGACGGAAGCTGGTGGGCCACCACCACAACCACAAAGAGCAGGGTTTGGTCAATCAATTGGAGGAGTAATTAGGATGATGGTCTTTTGGTATTTTGCATCAAAGTTCTTCTTTTCTCCTAAAAAATCTACAGACCCTACTATTCTTATGTCCAATCTCTTCCAAAAGTCTGAACCTTTGGTATTATTTTCATCTTTTTCGATCTGGGTTTTATCTTATATCACTATTTGATTTGTTTATATTGGTTTTTGTAATAAATTTGATTGATTGATTGTTTTTTTCTGGGTTTGTATTGGTTTCTTGTTAATTTCAGTAGTTTGATGTTATTTGATTGGTTATGTTTCTGGGTTTACTGCTTTATTGTGGTTTAAGTTTGATTTTATATTTTCTGGTTTGATTGGGTTTGCATTGGTATTTATAGTGTGTTGATTTAATTAGATATTTGTGTGATTGATTTATTGTGGTTTCTTAATTTGGACTAAGTTGAAGCTCATTATTAGCAATGATGTATTTGGGGTTTTAGTGAGGAAAGTAAAGGCATGGTTTATTTGCCATTTAAATCCGCACATTTCCTCTCAGCGGTCTAGATTTGATTTTAGAATGACGAATGATCAAACAATCCAAATTTCGTCCCAATTTCATCCCGAAAAGTAATTGTTTGTTGAGTGGAGAATCAATAATAATAAAAAAAGTTTTGTGAGAGGAAGTGGAAGAAAATGAAGAGGGAAAGAGATGAAGAAGATCCAAATTCGTTGGTTTAAGGCTTTAACGCCAATTAGTTGATGAATTCTGTCAAAAATAAAGATTGGGTTTTTATTTTCTATTTGATGATCTGTGGCTTTTTTATGATTATTTAATGTAGTTTTTAAAAATAGAGAAGTAAAAGTAATACTCCCTCCTAGTCACTCATTTCTTCCCCTTTCCCTTTTACACAAAAATTAAGGAAATGAATTTGGACCACACAAAACACACTACCCCACATACAAATGAATTTAGACCACACAAAACACACAACCCCACATCCAAAAAGGGAAAGAGGGAAGAAAACCCGACTTACCCAATAAGGAAAGAGGGAAGAAATGACCGACTAGGAGGGAGTATATGTTTTGGTGTGAATGAAATCAGTAGTCGTTAGGGGGCCGTCCTTGGAAGATTTCTGGGGTATTAATTGTTTGAAGAGAAGATGAGTTAAATAGAAATCAGGACGTTATAAGAGTACATTCTTTATAAGTTATCTCCTTGTACAGTGCTTGCAATTTCTCTATGAAATCAAGTTTAGTCATACTGCGGGGTTTTTTGGTTAATGCTGTTTGATGTTGAGTACCGAGTATCGAGTGATTGTGATGGTATTAAGTTTAGGACTCCGGACAAAAGGTGAACTGCAAACATTTAGCTCACTGACGAGGAAATTATGGTTTCTTTCTCTACCCTGATATGTTTGACAAAGTGCAACTGTTTCCTTCTCTTTGGGTTTGTGTATTTAGCTTTTCTATTTGTTTATGGTTGTTGGAGGCTTTGTTCTAATCTATACCTTGAACTGTCCAAAAAAATTCTAGTGAAAATGCTGGGATGATGACAGAAATGTCTTTATAGCTACTTGGCAGTGCTTTTCATCTTATTTTTCTGTTTATTACCTATCAGCTGACTATTAATTTTTTTATTTTTGTTTAAATTGTAATGGATGCAAATTTATTGAATGTTGATGGATAACAGTTTGTTTTTTATTTTGACGGTTGCTGTTTTATTTCTAATATATATGGTCATTTGGTTAGGATATGTGGGTATACCTTTCCGAGAATGATAAATTCAGTGACTTTGGGAACGAAAAGGCACTCGTATGGCAGGAGACTAACATTCCTTATGCAGTCTGGAAACCAGAGAGTACTCGGACTCTGTCTTTAAAGTATCAGCCTTCAGAGGTGACTTTTTATCCTTCATAGTTATTTTACATTATTTGTTTTGTCAAGAGTTGGAGCTTGGCATCAAAGAATGAAATGTGCTTGACTTGTTGACAGCTGTATACGACCAGCGCTTTCACGATTTAGCTCTGAGTATAACTCTTGATGTTTATTGTTCTTACTATTGGTTGGTATTGTTTTTGCCTCCAGGCTCTAAAGAATAACGGGTCCCTCTACGCTCATGTATTCTTTGCGCGGTCTGGTTTTTCACCAGATCCTAATGACCCCGAGTATCAACCATTGTCTGCCTTTGGTAGAAGCCATCGTAAGTTTCCATGTCTCATATAGCAAGTGATCATATTAGCAAAAAATATTAAGCTCTCAGGGTTGAAGACAATTGTTCTCATGGAAGTTCAAATTCTATATCTTGTAAATGCAGCTGTGGTTACGTTCTCTCCCAAGTCTAAAGCTAACAAAAAGAGGTCGCTATTAGGAGATGCAAAATCCATTTCTGAGGAAAAAATGGAGGTGCGTTTAACCTCCTTGTTCAATACGCTTTCAACCACGCTTATTTTGCAATATTATTTGTTAGTCATTCAACCTTTCTTTCACCTCCTAGTACATCATCCAGCATATCGTAGACAAGAGATTGAAAATCCATTATCTAATGGATAGATTAACTTCTATGCCGTTCAGTCTTTTTCAATGTTAATAGTTTGAGATACTTGACACTGTTTTCCTTAGAAAGAAGGTAAGCCATCTCACTTCTGTTGGTTCTTCTCCAACGGTCATTTGAAGAGAAATTGGTTCGGTTCCTACCTAACTTTCACTAATGGGACTTCTTAGTGTTCTGTGACGAAATCTTCATCTTAATTGTGAATAAAGAATGATGTACTCCCATTTTCCTATTTTCTTCTCACTTTGCTATTATGGCATTTTTTTTTTCCGTTCCACTCCTCTTTCTTTCTACTATGGTTGGCTTTACCAAATTGTCCTCATGACCATACTGTTATTTACAAGACTACCCTTACCTGAATATTCATTAGTTTAATTTTTTGTTGTTGAGAAAATTAGTTAAACTTTAGCTAAAATTTGATATTTTGGTATTTACTTACTATATGGTATCTATAGTATGTAGATAGAGTTATCAATAAGGATTGTGATAATATCTTAGCTTTAGGGTATTTCTAGTCTCCCCCTCCAAGCTACTATAAATGTACTTTTGATCCTATTTTTAGGGTTTGAGAATTGCAGATGGATTAAGCCTCAAACAAACCTATTCTCCTACTACCAAGTTGCAGGTATGATGGAATAAGCCATACCAAGGCTCCACAACCCCCCTAGAGGATTAAGTCAACAGGACCCTCATAATCTCATATTACTATCAAAAATCCCTAAATCCCTTAGTGTGGAATTAAGAGAAATCTCGAGAATGTAACCTATAATCTTTCGATAATAAAATAAAATCTTGGTTTCTGTATTGTTTTTGTTGGTTCTTATATATTATTATTGCAAGTTGAATTTCTTATGGTACCTAACCCACAGTCCCATCCCAACCAACACCCACCACCCAACAGCACACCACCAGCTTCTTCCTCTAATCACCGGAGGAGCGTCACTAAACTCACCATAGGGAAGCCTCTAACCGCCAGAGAGCTGCAAAATGTCACTCCGACAATGCGCACCACCCTACCATATGCGGACCACCCCAATCGACCTCCCCTCTTCCTTTTAGGCAACCTCCACCCTCCAACCTCTGCCATCACAATATTACTCCTCATTTCTGGTACTCTGATTTACTCTCAAGTTCTACTCTGGAGTCTTGACGCCATTTTTCCAACATCTCTTTCCTTCTCTCGTTCTCGGGCAGCCCAATGGGCTTGGTAGGTTCGTTGGGCGGTGTTCTGTGTGGTGGTTTCATTGTGTTTCTGTTGTGGTTGTGGGGGCGTTGATGTGGTGGTATTATGGGTGGTGATTCATAGGTTCGCGGGGTGGTGGGTGTGGTATCAATGATTGAGAAGAGTGGATCATGGGCGGTGTTCACAAGGATGAGAGTGTGCATAAGGCTGTGTCGATATGATCGTCATGGGTTGGGGAGTAAGTGTGATGAGGGCGAGGGTAAATTAGACTTTGGTTCATTCTCTTAAATGTGCGAGGATTGTAACGGGTTGAAAAAAATTGGAGGAAGTAATAATACATCATTAATTGTAGAACAAATGTGAAAATGTCATTTAACCTATTTTCTTATTGTCCATAACACTGGTAGACTTTTTTAGCTCTCCCACTTATATACTTTTTCCCTTCAAATGCAATTTTTTTCCTCCAATGAATGTACTTGTGAATAATATGAATGAAAACATGGGAAGTGTCGCTGAAGTATGACACTATGGATACACATTGTATAATATTTGAGCATACATTGCTGCTGGAGTGCATCGTATAAATTGGTATGCTTAAACCAACTCCTTATGATTATAACCAAAATTTCGGGGAGCATCTCAACAAAATTTCGCCAACATTTTACCCCGTATCTTTGAAACTAAATGCCTGCATATATTGAAAAACTTGATGAGGTTTACTTATGAGCTATGACACTAGCAGGTCACTGAAGATTCTCAGGACGAGCCTAAAGACGAAGGCCCTGCTGAATGGATTTCTTATTGGAAACCTAATGTGACAATTAACCTGCTGGATGATTTCTCTGGGTAGGTAATTTTATTACATCTAATGTTACCCTAACCACACTAACACAAATTCGGAAGGAACACCAATTTTGTCTGTAATCATTCTGACTTGTCCGTGGTACTAAACACAGAGTGCATTGTGTTTATGAGTTTATCCTTGTTATGTTTGAAGGAGTTGTGTAAGATTATTTAAGTTCAGTTTGGGTTAAGAAAGAAAAGCAGCTGTTATATGACTTATATCTGTATAATAAATATCAAATCTAAAATACTTGCTTGCAATTCTCACCTTCTTAATACAATGTTAGTGCCTTTCCTGAGTTACATTGGCATACATGTTTTGCTCGTTTGCTTGTTACTATCTCTTGACTGTTTGTATTCGCCGGTTGGCTGTCGATTAACAGTTTTGTTAATCTACTTACTTATACTTATCGAAGTAGGTATTCGCCTTTTAATTTTTTGTTTTCTTTTGACAGGTATTCTGCGAATGCTGTTCCTCCAAATGTTGCCCCTTGTATCCTTATTTTTAAATTGTTTGATGTTAGATTAGTCTTTCCCAATGTGTCTTATATTAATTTTTTTTTTCTGAATTATCCATGGCATTACATATCATTTCCAGTGGTTGATCAACCATCAAAATATGGCCTCGGTCACTTTAAAACCTTCTTAGGTGGTTGCGATGTGGTCCGGCTCCCAATTAATACCATGTGGTTATCTTAGTCCAAGGTTGCGAGAGTTTAATTTGAACATGATTGGTGTAGAAAATAAAGACAAAATCAATTGTTGTACACTCTTGTAAGGTGAAGCCCATGTTAAATTGGTTGTGTCTATGTACAATTAGACCTGGATAAGTAAGCTCAATTTAACCATGTTCCATTATCCAGAATGCTGAAAGAAGCTAATAGAGACATCTGACACTTGGGTGTGGCGCGTGTGCCTGTCTAGGAGTTGCATGTAATTTTAAGTGAATTCTAGCTGATGACTCTGAAATTACTACTACACGAAGATGTTTTGATTTTCTTTAACAAAGTCACAGATCTCAATGTGGAGCCCAAAACTGGAAACTATTTCCCTTCCATATACTTTAATGAGTTTTGGTTGCTTAGGGACAAGCTGATACCAATCAACGAGACCGTAACTGAACTTCCGTTGAACTTGGAGGTGGGGCTTATAAGCATGACCAAGTGGCAAATTTTCATGCAGATTGATCAGTCATTCCAGATTCATCGTACTTATGGAAGTATGATTGAAGGCGAGGGTGATGAACTTAAGGTTTGTCTACCTGTCTGAATTTTGTTTACCTTTACTAGTCCTCCGATGATTTTGATTTTTGATCTTCAATTGAGATATGACACATGTTGTATTAAATGATAATTTTGAATGTTCATCACGAACTAGTTGCTAATTGGCTAAGTCGTGGACCTGACACACCTTAGTTGACAGACTTATGCCATTGGTTAATGTGAAACAAAGAAGTGAATATGACCTTATTTCTTTATTTACATTTTCATATTGAAGGTAGGCTGTTGTTAGCTTTCTGCACCATTTTGATCTTTCCACCCCCTAAAGAGTGGCTGTAGGTAGAGATGGAAGCGGGCTGTGCCTCGTGCCAGCCCACCATGCTAGGAGAAGAAAATAGCACGGCCCAGGCACGAGAAGGTGGGCTTCGTGCCGGTGAAATAGAAATGGCGGCCCAGGCACTGCCCATAGTGTGTTGTGCCGGGTCGTGTCATGCTTGAGCGTGCCTAAGCAATACCTCCATTTGTAACCTTATTTCTTAGTATTTTGAGCGTGCCAAACGTGTCGTGTTCCCTTGGGTCGTGCCTAGCACAGTTTTTTTCCCTCAAACTTCAGCGTAGGCCCATGCCGTGCCGTGCCGTGCCGTGCTAAAATGGGCCATGTGCCGTGCCAATTCCGCGTCGTGCTAAAATGGGCAATGGGCCGCGCCAGCCCGACGGCCTGCGTGCCCACTTCCATCTCTAGCTGTATGGAACATTGACCATCAACTTTATCTTCGATGGCATTATCTCATAGTTCTCTTCCAATGATAATCATTGATTTGTTTGTGCCTAATTTTTTTTCCTTGTATGCTGTTTCTCAAATCGTAGAGTTTTCATCCTAGTTTAGTGTCGTGGCAGTTTATTCATTTGACATTTTTGACAGAGAGTATTCGTGGAAGGAAATCCGTACCTTCTTGGAATCACTATGGTTGTCTCCATGCTTCATTCTGTGTTTGACATGTTAGCCTTCAAGAATGGTAAGTAAAAACTGTCTGTGCCTCTGGTGTGAACAAATGGTATGTTCTTTATTATTCATCCCATATGTTAATTAAATCCTTTAAGCTGACTAGTTGTATTTCATTTTTGCACATAAGATATTCAGTTCTGGAACAAGAACAAGTCTATGGAAGGGTTATCTGCAAAGACTGTAGTCGTCAGCTTCATCTCTCAGTTGATTGTTTTCTTATATCTCCTGGATAACGATACCTCATGGATGATTCTCTTTAGTTCTGGAATTGGTTGCTGCATTGAGTTTTGGAAGATAGGGAAGGCAATGCACGTAGAGGTATGCTTTCTAATTTTTTCATGAGTTAAGCCTTCTATTGTATCTGTTATAGAGCACTGTATCTATTATAGAGCACTTATCAATAGTATTTATGAAACTTGGTCTTTCTGCTTTCATAATTTCTCTCTTGGTTCTTATAAAAGTCCCCCAGTCTTACGTTTGTATACTCTGACCCTATTTTACCCAAACTCGTACGCAATATCTGATATGGGTATGCGCTCAAATGTGGAAATCAGCTATTTAATGACAGATTTCCTTTTTTTTATCGCCTCAAATGGAGTGTTCACGGTCCACAGTCCACAGTCCATGGTCTACAGTCCAAGTGACAAGTGTCACACTGTTACATATATATATATATATATCTGACCGTCAAGTGTTGGACACTCCTAAGTTCCACCCTATATAAAATAAAAAGTTGGAGTTACATAGCTATTTTCCTGTTGTTACTAAAACATTACTGACTCAACTATATTTTAAGGTCAAGTGTTTGACATTTCCTACGCGGTAGAATATAAAAAGTCGGAGTTACATAACTATGTTCCTCTTGTTACTGAAACATTACAGCCTCAACCTAAAATTCTTGCAAATGAAGATGTAGGGAATTTGTTAGATTGTTATGTTCAAATGGCGCAGGAAGTTTTTGCAGGCGTTTGTCAAACGAGTACATATTTTTTTGGTAAAGGAGAGGATTAATTTCTTAAGAAGGACGTTGTTGGGTTTAGGCTTAGTTGGAGTAAGACTGAGTATTTGAGGTGTCATTTTAGTAACGCGGGGTCGAGAAAGGGGAGAGTATAGGGTCAGATTTCTTTAGCATTTTGGATCTATTATTCAGAAAGATGATGAGTTAGATGGAGATGTCGCTCACAGAATTAAAGCAGGGTGGTTGAAATGGAAAGGTGCCACATGGTTTTTGTGCGATCAAGGCATGCCCCCAATAAAGTAAAGGGTAAATTCGCACAACTTTACGGCTCCGAGTGTTGGGCCGTGAAACATTGTCACGTTCAAAAGATGAGTGTGGCGGATATAAGTATGTTAGAGGTGGATGTGCGGCCATACAAGGAAAGATCGACTAAGTAATGAGGTGATTAGGAAGTTAAGGTTGCGCCAATAGAGAACAAAATGATGGAGAATCGACTAAGATGGTTTGACCATGTGAGAAAGAGACCTAGGTTTGACCATGTGAGAAAGAGACTCGAGACTCCAAAAAGGTTGCTAGGGGTAGAGGGGGACCAAAACAGATTTGCTTAAGAGTGATAGAACATGATATGAGATTTCTTGGGCTCGAAGAGGGTATGGTGACGGAGATGGCACATTGGAGGGAAACGATACATGTGGTTTTTAGTATTTTCTCTTATTTAAAATATTTTGTGTTTCTATTTTAAGAATTTTTTTAAAGAGGTTTTCTTTTCTTTTCAGATTTATTGAAAGTTTTTACCTAAAAACTTCTTATATAATGATCCGTGAAATACTTTTAAGGTTTCCCGTAACATTAATTTTTTACTTCGATTTGCCAAACATTGTTTCAATTTCTATTTTAAGATTTAAATTCTAAGGTTTTATAAAAGAAATTAGAGCTTTGATTTTTCAAACCTATAAGCTTAACTTAACATTTGTATTATGTTTCACTCTCCACTTGTTTTCCACTTTTCTTTTTCTATATATTCGCATTATGAGGTGTGCGATCACCCGATGACGATTCTAAAGGATGAGTTATGTGAGTCGACCCCAAATCATTTTGGGGTTAAGGCTCAGATGTTGTTGTTGTAGTCATAGTCAAAGAGTAAACATGTTATTTCATCACTTTATCATAATTTCAACATTTAGTCAATATTGGACAATGCAAGTGGGATAAAGGTAGTACTTTGTGTGTTGCCCAGTGCCTTGATAAAATCCTCTTTTAAGCAACGGGAAGATGTTTGAAACTGCTGCAGGCTTGCATCTAGATAGAGGAATAGAGATGCGGAAGGCTATTCCCGAATTGTTGCGATAACATTGTCTTTACTATTTTAGTCATATTATAAACAGCCCCATTACTTTCTGAATAGAGTGAGTAGGTCATTAATCCTCTTTAAGCAACGGGAAGATGTTTGAAACTGCTGCAGGCTTGCATCTAGATAGAGGAATAGAGATGCGGAAGGCTATTCTTGAATTGTTGCGATAACATTGTCTTTACTATTTTAGTCATATTATAAATAGTCCCATTACTTTCTAAGTAGAGTGAGTAGGTCTACTGAGAGATGGTCTCACAATTTGAAGTACAAATGATTACAAAATGATATCAAAAGTAATATAAATGGATATGTATAAAATTAAATGGTTTATTAATAAAAATGATCACAGCTTACGATAAAATAGGCAGGCTCGTTATGAAACCATGTACAAAATGAATGAAAGTGTCATTTTAAGCCACAATCGATAATAGGTTACAAAAACACAAAGGGTACAAAAAAATGGACTCTTAATAACTTATTTAAGAGACCGGTTTTCATAAGTCTGTTATTTCTTTCTCTTGATTTTTCATCACACGTAGTTTCAGGCTTACTTTAAGCATGTGCATACATTAAATAATTAATTGTGGTCTTATGGAAGAGGTATTTATTAAATTTTTTCCATTGTAACAAAAAATGCTTAATTATTGAGATTGTCCACATATGACATTGTTAAGGAAAAACTTTATATAAAACGATGCCGAGGGAATGTATAGCAGCCTTGTACATTCATACAAGTATTAGATACACGTGTTTGGTTTTTGTATATTTTGCAATGCTAATGTTTGTGTCCAGTTTTTCAAGGTTTCCTAGTTTCCAAACTTATGGTAAATATGAAATATCTGACACATTTTCGCCATTTCATTCAGAATTAAAATTATTCATTTTTATTGGGGAAATTTTTGTTCCCTTTTCAGATTGAAGCCAAGTATTAGATTTTGTTATGAAATAGTCTTGAAAATTAACCTGAGCTTTTATTATTGACTCCTCACGACTTCCACTATTTTTGCACATCCCTCTTTCAGTTGGACAGATCTGGTAAGATCCCAAGGCTAAGGTTCAAAGATCGGGATTCCTATAAAAATAACAAAACGAAGGAGTACGATGATATGGCGATGAAGTATTTGTCTTATGTCCTGCTCTTCCTTGTTTGTTGTTCGTCTATTTACTCCTTGAAGTATGAGCGCCACAAGAGTTGGTACTCTTGGATTCTTTCTTCTATGACACAGTGTGTCTATATGTTTGGTAAGCGTTCTTTCTTCTACAAGCTGTCAAATTGTGGCGTCACTACTTTTCATCACTTCGGTTGGCTTTTAAAATAATAACCTCAACAACATCAATGCCTTAATCTCAAAATGATCAAAATGATTTCTTTTACGACTACTTTTTTTTTGTTCGTGGGTCAAGATTTATAATTTTGAGCGCCTTTAAATATGACTCACCCATCCACAAAGAAGTGCCCTGTTTTCTGTTTTGGCATGTCTAAACATAAATGTCTGCTGCCAATCACTTGAAACTTTTAAGCTGCACATATAAATTACCTACATGAAGAGGAGTGTATAGTAGAATACATATAGAATAAAATATTCAGAAAGGGCGTTTTTTTCTTACCAAAATCTGTGACTTTTGGGTTTAGCGGACAAAATTTATTGTTTTATGAATTTAGGTCGTGTTCTCTTTATCGGTAAAAATACCGAGTGTAAGTAGCTCATTGAAAAAGTTCACACTTCAGTCGCAGAGAATGGTACCTTATTAAGTCGATACCCGACAGTACACATAATTTTTACTATCTACATGTCATTTTATAGTTACTACCCGGCTTTCAATATGAATTACTGATAATAGGCCTTTCTGGGAATATAGGGAAATAGTTTCTTGAAATTCGTGTACTTCGTATTAGCTTTGGTATAGTGAAATTCCTAATCCCAACTCCCAAGACCCTCATTTTAGTTGAACAAATTCAACTAACTCCTAGAATTTTACGCCGAAGGGAAAATTTGATGTTTCTCTGCAATTTTTTATAAGGAAGGACCAATTGTCAAATGAGGCAAGTAAAATAGAAACCGAGGGAGTAGTTGTTAACCTAGACTATTTTGCCGTAATTACTAGCCACCAGAAAATCGAATAATTGTTTAATAATGTTGTGTCTATTTTCTTGATTGATTGTCTTTCTTGCACGACATTCAAATTTATTTGACTTTTGTCCAACTTTTACTTGTAGGCTTTATTATGATGTGCCCGCAGTTGTTCATAAACTACAAGCTAAAGTCCGTGGCTCATTTACCCTGGAGGCAGATGACATATAAGTTCTTAAACACGATTATCGATGACCTCTTTGCCTTCGTTATTAAGATGCCGTGGCTTCATCGACTATCAGTATTTCGCGATGGTAAGAGCACATTTAAACTTTACCATTGTGCTAGAAACAGGAATTTGCTTGGCTAACCTTGATTCCTTATCTCAATCGATGTTAGTAGCGGTTACAAGTAAATATGTGAGGGTACCCGGTAACTGTTCTAATATTTATAAAATGAGGATATGGGTATATAGGGACATATCTTTGAAAGAGAATTTTAAATATACAGTTGAACTATTTCGAACTTTTCTAAAGTGAAAACTTCTAAAACTTAAAATAATGAAAAAATCATTCGCTAGTCCCTCTATTTTTCTCGCGTCTCCCTTTCTACCTCTGTTATTATTACTGAAGAGGCTGACTACAGATTCCATGCTCATATTGTTGAATGTCGTGTCACTTGTCCGACACGAGGGTTACCCCAAATGTGAATATTCAAGATAATATAGGTCTTAATACAAAGCTAATCGGAGCAGAAGATTGTGTTTTTGAAAAGACTTGATACTTCATTTGGTAGCAATCAAAGTGATGATCATTTGTTTTAATTTCTTTTATGTTTCTGCAGATGTCATATTCTTGATATATATTTATCAAAGATGGATATACCCTGTAGACAAAAAACGGGTGAATGAATTTGGTTTTGGAGGCGAGGATGAGCCTCAACCAACGGAGGCCATTGAGGCATCAAAGCAAGATGATAAGAAAACCAACTGAACACAGTTTTGTAACCATTAGAGAATTCTTACTGCCAACACTTTTTTGTCTTTTTTACTGTAAAGTGCCAGGTTAGCTTGAATCATAGTCACTTGCAGTACATTTTGCTTAATTTTCCTGTAGTTCCGTTCTTGAGTTATCTTCAGTTTCGTACTTTTTACATTTACATTCTTCACATGACAAACTTTTTATCTACGATGCAATTAAAACCACTTCTCGTTATAATGTCGGAAGACAACTTATGTTTAATTTAATACTCCGTATGAGATTAACTATATATGGATATGGATAGTTGCGACTTTATTAGAAGTATTTAGTAGGGTGAACTGATAACTGATGCGGATCCTGCCAAGTCGCAGAAAGGCTGGAGGAAGTCAATCAAGTGGACTGACAAGCAAGGACGGATATTCAAGTTCATGACTGGTGAAGGCAAAATGTTAAAAGGCGAGCCGGAAGACGAGTTTGAGTTTGAGTCGGAGTCAAAGTCTGAAATTTCTTGTTACCGAACCCTTATTAAAGGGGGATTAAACCTCCAATTCCTCTCTATCTAAATGAATTAATTCATCACCCTAATTACCCATCTTTGGTGCAAAGTTGATTCATCCTCCAACTTCAAATTGAATGAAGTTTTTTAATTAGCGGTCTCACATTATATCTTCATCCCGATATCTTCTCGTGCGAGACTGACAGCATTGTCTTATGTCTTGGATTAGATGGTCAAGATTATTGTAGGAAGATCCACCTTCATTCACACTCCTCCGGGCTACATCCGACAGTCTTGCAACCGATTTTAGCAGTTCATCTTTCCGGCCAACCATCAATTCTCTGACCATCTTGGCCACCACTTGTCTATCACAAGTATCTTTCATGTCGATTCCGGCCTTCCAAACTTGACTAACTAATCTGCTGTTCACCTGCTGATCGCCGAAGTACGGCCAACAAAGCATGGGCACTCCTGCAGTTACACTCTCAAGTGTTGAGTTCCACCCGCTGTGCGTGAAGAATCCTCCGACAGCCCGATGTGCCAGAACTTCCTCCTGTGGGACCCACCCAACAATGTAACCCCTATCTCTAGTCCCGTCTGAGAGTTCTTCCAATGCCCGAACACCTGACTCAGCCCCGATAATAAGATCGGGTCTGACGGCCCACAGGAAGTAATTATGGCTCTGAACAAGCCCAACCCATATTTCTATCAGCTGCTCCCTATCTAACAGAGTTACCGTGCCAAAGCTTACATAGAGAACAGACTTATCCTTCTTTTTGTCTAACCATGACATGCAACTCCGGTCAACTTCCGACAGCCCACTCAACAGCTTGTTAGACAATGCTGCTGGCCCTGGGTTGAGTCGGGTCCGGAGTTGAGCGTGAAGCGGCCCAATGGAGTAAGTGTTTGGGCAGCAAGACCTAATGAGATCAAGAAGAGGACCCTCCAGATCCTCACATGTGTTAAAAATGAGTGCATATGCTTTCCTATTCCGCTCTTTCTCTGCAGCAAACGACTGTTGTAGGTCATTGCAGGATGATGTGTCCTTCTTTTCTCGACAGAAGCGAGGAAGGTCACGATAGCGTAGGAAACTGTCGAGTCCGGGTGCGTTCTGGACTAGTCCATCCATATCTTCATCATCTAAGATATATTGTTGCAGGTGAAATGGTGAATAATGTGAGTTAACGCACAGTGAATAATACCGTAAGACCATATTGTAGTAGAAACAGTGTTGCTGTCAGAAGGGATCATCCATAATTAAATACTTTTACTAGAACTTAGATAAGGCATTATATATCCTAACATTTATGTTTAACATGTATCCTCAGTTTGGTATTAAGTTTTCTCTTTTTTTTTGTTTTTCCGAAATGTTTGGAGCCTCAAAAATATTAGATAAAATATTTTTATATCATTCAAGGCCTAACTCGAGTAAAAGTATTCGATACAGGTGTGTCCAAGTGCATGTCTAGCTCGATTATTTCTTGATTATAGCCACAAGTTTCGAGCTTAAAATGAAGTATCCAAATATCTTGCTCATATAGAGTATCGAGTCTACACAAGTTAATATATATGGCGCAAGGGTTTCGCCTTAAAATTTAAAAGTACAAACAATTACCTTTAAAGGGCATTTCTCCTGTTTGAACGAGGTCTGGAATACAGAAATATACCAAAGTACAGCATGCACTGAAACATCTGAATATAATCACAGGAATTTGTTCTTCATTTGCTAAATCATGTGCCACATTAAGCCACCCATCTACTACCAAACAAGTCACAGGGTTTAGTTCATTACGACCCAAAATCTCTTTCAAAATCGGCTCCAAATTCGACTTGAACTGCCTACAGACCTCGTGAGCCCCATCAACACCAGCCCTAAGGTGATCATCGGGTAACCCGTCTGGTATAGCCTTAAACTCGAATCCTGTGTAGCGTGAGAAACGGTAAACAAAGTCGGTGTATCGGGTCAGGCGGTTGTGGATATGGGTTGAGCTTAGGAAGGTTACATTAAATTTGGCAAGGCAGAATAATTCAGCTAAGTGTAACATTGGGTTTACATGGCCTTGTAAAGGATGTGGTATGATCAACACATGAGGTAGTAGTGTAGTTGAAGTTTGATGTTCCATATTATTATTAGTATTATTATTTCTTGTAACAATATATGAATAGTATTTATTATTTGTATAAGATTTATGGTCCCTTACAGTTAATACCAAGATAAAGGATTGGATTGAATTGAATTTGAAGTATAAACATGAGTAATAATTATATATATGAGAAGTTGAGGATGTAGTTATCAAAAGATTTTTTTTTTGGTATAAAAAACTTTAAGTTTAAGGGTAGGTCTTATTAGTCTAAGGCCAGCTGATCAAGGTAGACCAACAGCCTTATTGAGAATTTAAAGTGATGTTTACAAATCGCCTACTAATAAGGTTATATCTAAACTCAATGGGAATCGAACATTTTATTTCATGGCCAGAAGTTAGACTCTTTACCATTAGAGTCGAGCCGAGCCGAGCCAACCCAACAAGCCCTTGTTTGGGTTGTAGTTATCAAAAGATGACATACGCACATTTAACAACTACCGTGTTTAATGGTTGGCCAAATAATTGTGAAGATTCCTTGTTTCATGGAATCGTATGAAAGGGATTTATATTGACAAAGAACTACTCGGTATACTTTAATTATATGTTGGTCCTTATGATGATGAGGTATGTAGTCATGTTAGGTTCTTACGATAACTACGTGTGTTAACTCATTATCATCTTCTAATAAATGAAGTCATGTTATTCATAAGTTATGTTCGTCTTTGTGAGGAGTATAGTGTAGCGAGCGTTATGATTACAACAAAAGATGGTTGTACGGTATCAGGATAACTTCGTTATAGATGATACAACGTCAACAATATAAACAAAGATTTATGTCGTAATGTAATAAGTTGATGGCCTTTTAAGTTTCAACCACCGGTTAGAGGCTACAACTGAATAATTGTAGTATAACCCCTCCGTCCCGATTAATTGTTATCCTTTTATCTTGCACAAAGACCAGAAAAGAGTAGGAGACTATTTGTAATTATATTTAGTTGATGACAAATGAACATAGTTTCATTGGAGGTCAAATTACTAATAGATATCCTTCATATCATAATATAGAAAGGACAACAATTGATTGAGATACCTAAAAAAGGAATATGACATCAATTGACTAGGACGGAGTGAGTAGAACATGCTGATCAAGATTTTTTTGTAATATAGAAATTTTTTATATTCAAAGTTGTAGTTTCGATTAAGTATTGTTTCGACTATGTTTGACATAGCTTTTGAAAGTGGTTTTTTTTGCCCAACACATAGAGCAGGGGCGGAGCCAGGAATCGATTTTATGTAGGGCTAAATTTTTTTTAAGCCGCACTCGTATATTTGTAACTTAAAAAGTGAGAATACAACATAGTGAGTTTAAACTGGGGTCCAACTAAAACAGTTAATTGTCGGAATTTTTATAAGTGAGTCAATTTAAACTTTTAGGGGCATTTTGCTCATATTGAAACGTTTGGGGGCAAATTGTAACAAACCCCAAACATTTGGGGAGCAATTTGCTACTTTCCCCTATTAACAATACGGTACTTTCGAGTTGCTCAAACGACCCAGCCCCGATATTCTCAGTTTATCTAAATTTGACACATTTAACATAGATATTTATGTTATGAAATTGGAGTTAACGAAGTGTAATCTTTTAACATGTTTAACATGCATTACGTAGTGCGGAGCATTATTCAAATTAGGTTGAAAATAATATCAATTTTTTGAAAAGTTTTCTATCTATGATGCTAAAATTCAAAAATTTCATGTTAATAAAGCATACAATGACATCTAATTTCAATATAAAAAAAACTGACATTACGAGCAAGTAAAGTAACGATCAATTTCCTTCAAAAAAAAGTCATAATCCAACAAATTGCATAACCTGTAAGTAAATGTACTTGTATACATAATAAATAATAAATGCTAATGAAACAATGACATTTTAATACTAATTCAATGGTAAACAAAAAAAACACTAAATTCACTTGGTAAGGTTTGAACCCAAGACATTTTGTACTCCAAAAATCTAATACTGTTTCACTTTACCAACTATGCTCCACTAGCTCATTGTTTTGTAGAAAACTTAAAACTATTTATTAGAAAATCGTATTGGGCTATAGCCCATATAGCCCCCTTAGTAGATCCGCCCCTGACATAGAGTCATAGACCCTATTTGAGTATTTAGTACTCATCAGATTATTATTAGAAGAAGGAAAATTTTCAATTAGGGTGCCTGAGGTTTGGGTAAATGTCAATTTGGGTGCCTGAGGTTTGAGAAAATTCAGTTTGGGTACCTCAGATTTAAGCATATTTTCAGTTTGGGTACCCAAGGTTTGATAAGTTTCATTTAGGGTGCCTAAGATTCATACTAGTATCATTATGAGTACCTTTAATTAACAACTATATATCTTTTTATAGTTTTAAGCACAATAAATAAATAAAAATGTATGTTTCAATATATTATTTATTTCTTATATCATCAATAGTTTTTTTAACTAATTGACTCTCTGTAACTTTTAAATAAAATTACATGTTTTTAAAATTATTGATATAATAAAAAAAATAAATACATCTATAATAACTCATAATATTTACTTTTGTTGCTTGTGTTGTTAAAAGAAATTAGTTCATTTGATATTTTTATACACAAAGCTTTTTTCCCAAAAAAAATTGTTACTTTTTTGTATGTTAGTGAATAGTTTAAAATAATATTTAATTTACAAATAAATTTTGCTTAATATCAATTATGATTTAGTAACAAACTTTGCATTACATTTCACAATTAATTTTTAGTTTATTGTATTTTAGCAAATAGTTTAAAATAATATTTAAATTTAGAATAATTTTTTTTTTAAATGTCTTTTAACTTACTTATTTCAAAGTTGAAGAAGTATAGTAACATTATGACAAAGGTTATCATAAAATATTTTTCAGTGATTTTTTTGTTTACAAAAGAAAATTATGAGTATTAAATAAATATTATAGCATGATTTTAAATTTATTAATAAATGAATTTTTTTCTAGTTTCTCAAAGCAAACAAAAAAAAATTGGTTAATTAAGTATATATATTTTTTTCCTCTTTAATACTATTTTTTCATTTTTTATTTTTATTAAAGGTACCCAAAATAATATTGTAATAGAAGTATATAATGTACAAGCCTTTATTAGGCACCCTAAATGAGACTAATCAAACCTTGGGTACCCAAAATGAAAATGTATTTAAACTTGAGGTACCCAAATTGAAATTACTCAAACCTCAACCACCCAAATTGAGATTTAGTCAAACCTCAGGCACCCTAATTGAAAATTTTCCGAAGAAGAAGCAAAGATTGGTTGAACAAATTATAATTAACATATTTAATTGACATATTTGACTTGTATATATATTTCGATTAGCAGATTAAGTAAAAGTGTGTGGTAATTAGCCGATCTATTAGCTAGGTTAATAGATTTTTGTATCTATGTGTAAATCATTGATAGATTCGATTATTAGAACCTACTAAAGTGAATATGTTAGGGGAGTAGCATAATAAAAACAATAAATTGAAGCCCAATCTACTGTTTCAATATATTATTTTCGAAACACATAAGTTAGTAGATTGATGAGTCGAACATGCCAAAAGTTTTAAATATGCTGAAAATTTATCAATCTAATGTTTAACAGACCTTCCAATATTATCCAAAAGCTAAAAGTAATTTCTTAAAAGCTCAACGACAATCATGTTTCCATTAAAAATAGAAGCATCAATTTGGTGTTTCTTAACTTTTGAAAATACTTTTAAAAAATTAAGCTTAAGACTGTAAGAGATAAGAACTTGGCGGCCTGGCGGGTACGGGTTGCTTCCCACAAAGAGGCAAGTGAGTTTCCCACTTGTGCTTCCATTTGTTTGCTTATGAAGAGCAACTCAACCCGTATTAATTGAAAACGGATATGTTCGTCTTTAATAAGAATCTGTGTAATAATTTTGGATAAGTATGTGTTGTTTAGCCGAAGCTTATGCGATAAGAGTTGCAAAGTTGTAGTTGAAGACGTGCAGTATAGCATTAAAGCAAGTTAGAACTTAGTAGTATGTGCAAAATTGCTTTTCTAAAGAAAGTATGTGAAAAATTAAGATACCTCTTTATAGAATCTTTTGGCAACATTGAGATATCCACAGCTCTACAAGGGATTGAAAGCGAATTGAGGGGGAAACATTAGGTCCTGGTGGTCCACATTTGAAGAGGGTTGCTACTTGCTACCTAGGTAGCACGAAAACGGACACGGACACGTGATACGGCATCTAGTGAAATTTAGGACACGGGACACGGCATTTAAATTTAATAAAAAGTATATTTTATAATCATAAATAATGTACGATTTTATTTTTATATTGATATTTGATATTAAATGTAAATAATTGAAGGTAAAATTTGACTTTGATTATAATTTATTCTCATTTCTCACTCAAATCATCTTCTAATCAATCTCTTTTAGTCTTTGAACCTCTCATTACTTATTTATGGGTGTCCGTGTGTCCGTGTGTTCGACACGGTGTCCGACACGGGACGACTGATTAGGAGAAGTGTCCGTGCTACCTAGCTTGCTACCATAAGTGACAGAGTCAAAATCGTTTTAAGTGCGGGATCTATTCTAATGTAATAGTTATTCATTTATACTACTATGGGGTTATAAGATACGGAGTATAAAATTTTCAAACCAGACAAATTTTATTGATAAAAAACGTCAATTGTCGAAAAGTTGTGGGGTCTCAAGACCCCACTGCCTTATATGTGGCTACGCCAGTGGCTACACTCACTATTTACTGTAGAATATGTAAATTGTTATATTATTAGCTTAATTAGCAAGGATTACAAACTATGGTATTTATACAAATGATACATTGACTAGGTTAGGATCATAGGAGATTAGTTATCTAAATACAAGAGATACTTAGAATAATATAAGGAGTTAAATTATGAGCTAAATATGCACAAGATAACTAGAATAAATAGAGTATCCTAATTATCCTCTAACCTCCCCCCGCAAGACGGACGTCCGGGAAGAGAGTCCGAGCTTGGACATTAACATGGCAAAACGCAGTCATGCATGGGAGAGGTTTGGTTAGAGCATCGGCTAGTTGGTCGTCATTAGCAATGGGAACAACGGGCAAAAAACCGGATTGAACCTTTTCCCGTATAAAGTGATAGTCCAAGGCAACATGTTTCTTGCGATAATGGAAGACGGGGTTGGCACTAAGATTTGTAGCACCAATATTGTCACAACAGATGGCTGGAGCGGAGGGGAGCTCAATGCGGAGTTCAGTGAGCAAGTGACCAATCCACGTAAGCTCGCGCGTGGCATTGACAATGGAACGGTACTCAACCTCCGTGGAGGAACAAGCAACAATACGTTGCTTTTTGGAGCTCCAGGATATGGGAGTGCGACCGAGGTAGACAATATAGGCACCTGTGGAGGTAAAATCGTCTTGGTTGCCAGCACAATCCAAGTCGGAGTAGGCATGAAGGCTGAGAGGAGAGTCACGGTAGATAGTGATGCTGTGAGATATGGAGCCAACAATATAGCGGAGGAGGCGTTTAAGGGGATTTTCAGTGACAAAAAGTCGGTTGATGCATATATTGGGAAAGTTTGCTTACGGCAAATGCGATGTCAGTCCTGGTGACGGAGAGATATTTTAAGCCATCTATCAGGGCACGGTACTCAGTAGGATTATCGCGTGGGTCACCGTCGCGGAGGCTAAGTTTGGCACTGGAATCCATGAGGGTGGTGGCTGACTTGGCGTCGGACATGTGAGCTCGGGACAAGAGATAGACAATGTACTTGTGTTGATTGAGGAAGAGGCCCTGGGGGCATGGTTGACCTCAACACCAAGAAAATAGGACAAGTGACCGATCATCCTTCAGGAAAACCGACGAGCAAGGGTGGCAATGAAAGAGCTAACCTGTGCATCATCCGAACCTGTAACAATAATATCATCAACGTATACAAGGACAAATAATGCATAAGATTCATGGAGAATAAATATGGAAGCATCGGAGACAGAATTCGCAAAGCCAGTGCTAAGAAGAAATGAGCGAAGCTCATTGTACCAAGCCCGAGGGCCTGCTTCAAACCGTAGATAGCTTTGCGTAGGCGACACACATTTGTCGGATTAGTGGGATCGGCAAAGCCCTGAGCCATGTACACGGTATCGGTAAGGGTGCCTTGAAGGAAGGCATCGTTGATATCGAGTTGGCGAAGCGCCCAACCTTTGGTGACGGCAAGATAAAACAACAATCGGATTGTGGCAGGTTTGATGACGGGGCTAAAGGTTTCATTGTAATCAAGGCCAGGGTGTTGGTGAAAGCCTTTGGCGACAAGACGGGATTTATGTTTGTGAATGGTGCCATCAGGGTTGTATTTAGTGCGGAAGACCCATTTACAACCCACAATATTTTGGGTAGAGGATGGCGGGACAAGTTCCCAAGTGTTGTTGGCATGAAGGGCTGAAAATTGAGCCTCCATGGCAGCTCGCCAAGTTGGGTGAGCTAGGGCCTGCTTGGCTGTCTTGGGTTCGATTTTTTGGAGTTGGGCAGTGAGGTTGAGTTTGTCGATGGGTATGAAAATGTTATGGGATGCACGTGTGATATAGGGGTGGGGTGGCGGGGGAGGAGGGGGGGGGGGGTTTGGAGGAGAGGAAATTGGAGGAGAGGGGGCAGCCGAGACAAGGGAATGAGCATGGGTGGGAGTCTGGTGAGGGGAGTCCGTGTGCGGGGCAGGGGGAGGTTGGACATGGGGTTGTGAAGGAGGGGTAAGGAGACTTGACACCAGGTGTTAGAGGTCGGGAGGGGAGTGTTCGAAGGGGGAAGCGGAAGGAAGGAAAAGGGGTAGGTCGTTTCAACGAAGCGAACCTGGCGGGAACTATAGATATGGTTGATAGTCGGGTCAAGACATAAGTAAGCATGTTGAGTGGGAGCATAACCGAGAAAGACACAGGCAAGGGACCGGGGATCCAATTTATGCCGAGTATATGGACGAAGCCAAGGGAAACATAGACAACCGAAGTTATGGAAATTGTCGTATTTGGGGGAGTTAGTAAAAAGACACGAGTAAGGAGATTTATTGTCCAGATTTGATGTGGGCATGCGATTTATAAGATAGACGTCGGTGTGAAAGGCGTGTGGCCAATAGAAAAAGGGCATAGATGCGTGTGATAGGAGTGCAAGGCCGGTGTCAACTATATGGCGATGTCGTCTTTCTGCAAAACCGTTGTGCTCCGGAATATTCGGTGGAGAAGTGAGATGTTGAATGCCATTAGATGAAAGGTCGGTTTTATTTTAATTTTTCAAATTCACCTCCATTGTCGGAATAAAGGGCAAGAAGGGGTCAAGAAAATTGTTTCTCAACAAGAGTTTTACAAGAAGGTTTGATGGGTGTCAGATTTCTTTTTAAGTGGGTAAAGCCACGTAAATTTTGTGTAGTGGTAGACAAAAATTACGTAGTAATTATAGTTATCAAACGAGTGTAGTGGGGAAGTCCACAAATCACTAAACACGACTTCAAGCGGAAAATTAGTTTTGAGCGAGGAGACGTTAAATGGTAACTTGTGACTTTTGTAACTGTGACAAGCATGACAAGTAATATTATTGATAATAGTCTTATAATTAAAAAAAAGGAGACAATTTGTTTCCAAACAGATAAATGGGGATGGCCAAAGCGATGGTGGATAATCCGCATCCTTGAAAGCAACATTTTTCACAAGAGGAAGAGAGGACACCGACCAGTAGTAAACACCGTCTTTAGCCGTGTTGAGCTAGTTTGTTGATGATGACACGCCTAATTAATATATGCTTCTTAGTTAAGTTTTCAGAAAATCATGAATCTCCAAGCAAGACTAATCTCCAAGCAAGAGTAGATGAAGAGTTGAATGCCCAAGAAGAATCGAGTTGTAAAGAGTCGTCTATTGTAAAGGTAGTAGAGTATGGTACTTACAAATGTAACAGTCTAGGCAACCGTTACCTCACATGTTCAGTGTAACAGTGAGGACGACTGTTGCACATGTCTGAAACTTTTCAAAGACTTTCTAAAACAAAATATTCCTGCTGTTTTGTTAAGTTACTTGAACCATCCTTGAAATGATTTTGAACGTGATTAGAAAATGATAAGAAGGAATCATTTGAAAGTGTTTTTCCTCATTTGCACAAACAAACTTTTTCTCAAAAAGAAAAGCAATGCTTGGCTTGTTCCCAAATGAGTTTGTCCTCTTATGACTTTTACACAAGGGTAAAACGTTTTCTGCATCTTGAGCAGTCCACTTTTCTGAGACATTTTGTCACTTGGGAAGGCTTTATGCAGGACATTCACTTTGCCCACATGCTTGAGAGTGGACTTTCTCAAGGCTCTCCTTCAATCATTTTCCAATCACTTCTTCCTCTATAAATAGAGAGAACACCTCTCTCATTTCTTTAAGACTTTCCAGAGAAATCAAACTCACTTCATTGCAAATTGTTTTCAAAGTTTTTAAGCTTTTAATCTTTGCAAAAATTTTTCAAAGTCTTCAAAAGTCTCATACATGACAACTGTTGCGTTAAGTATTGTATTCTTCTATCTAGAATAGTTAGATCTTAATGAATTCGCCTTCGTTCTTTCCACAAGAACAAAATCAGGGAATTTGATCTTGTAACTTTCTTAGATGAAGAGTCGAGTTTGAGACGGAGTAGTCTTGAACTCATTTCGCAACCGGAGTAGGTTGTTGGTCCTTTTTATTGTAAGGGTCTTAGGTAGTCGGAGTAGATTACTTAATTGAATCAATAAGAAGAAGATTGGACGTAGGCCTTTGAAGTGGCTGAACCAATTCAAATCTCCTGTGTTATTTTCTTGTTTGCTTAATTTCCGCTGCACTTTTTTTTACTCGTATGTTTCTTATTTCTGTCTAGTGCAACAGTGTAACACTCCGTAATTTGAAAGACCGAAATTACATTTGAAAAGTAATAAATTTAATTTATTTTAATTTATTACGATTTATTTGAATTTATGATAATTTAATATAATTATTTTGAATTTATTTGGAATTAAAGAGTAGGTTATACGGTTTAAACCCGAACTTCATTTAACTATTCCCGAGTCAACTTAAGTCCCGAAACAAACCCAAAACCCGACTCCTACATGTGCCACACGCCCATGGCACCTTTTTCCCTCATTTTAGGGTTTTTGATTACTTTGATTAAACTAATACAAATATCTAAGATATTTGTAACTTTATCGATCTGTCAACTTAAATTCTGCAACAAATCGCTTAAACCCGGACCCGACTTCTTCCTCTTCCACACGCCTCTTCCCCTTGTCCCATAGGATTAGATATTTTCATTTCTTCTGATTAAACTAACATAATATCTAATAATATCTAGATATTTACCATCTAATAATATCTAGATATTTACCATAATATCTTAGATGTTTATAAAACCCGAGTCAATCTCGTAACAACAAGTTCAAAACCCGACTCCCGTAAATCCCCTATATTACACGGTCCAACCCTCCCCTCTTACTCACTACTTATCTTTTTATTTTACATTAAATCAACTTAATATCTACTTAATACCTTCTTTAATATAATCACAATTGTTCTTCTTGTTCTTGATCGTTCTTGAGCAAAATCGTCACAAAACCTTCGTTACTTGGCCAAATCCGTTCTAAATTATATTTCTAGAGTCTCCTCTCCGCTCTTCATCTCCATGTATGTTTCATTTTCAATTCCGACAAAATCGTTTTCAACACTTTAATTGTTGAAATCAAGTTTTAATACTAATAATGTTATTTTTGTCATTTCTTATAGGAGAAGATTATGAAGACGAGTTTGGTGACTCGTATATTTTAGAAGAAGATTAGTAGACGGGTTTTAAGGTCTTATTTTGGTGCTATTTGGTTTTGTGCTAGCTAAGGTAACGATTACCGAGTTACTCGACGAATTAATGTCACATATCTTTTTGTTGTTGTTTTTATTATTTACGGTTTTAAGTAGTAACATGCTAGGTTGTTATTATTATTAAGTTTTATGAGTTTTTAACATATTTTGTGTTTTTGACATGTTGGATGATTTGTTCATAATCATAATTTTAGTATGAATGATGGTTGAATTGGTTGTTAAAATGGATGGTTGTTAATTAAAACATGTTAGAAATAAATTTGGGGTTGTTGTTGGTGGTGGCCGTGAGTGGTGGCCGAGAAATAGGTCCGGCAGGCCCGGTTCAGGCCAGGTCCAGGCTCGGCTGCCCGGTCATGGTTGGCCCGTTATTTGGCCCTTTGGGCTTGTGTCGATACTTGATTGTTTTGTTGTTGTTTTGACGGGTTTTAAATATGTTAAGCATGCGGGAAATATTAAGAAACGATTTTAGAAATGGTTGACCAAAACCGACCCAAACCAGGCCCGTGGGCCCAGTCCAGGCCCGGTTCAGTCTCGGCCCAGTCCATGCCCGGCTGACCCGTGAGCCCTCCTTTGGGCTTGTGACGGTTTTTGAGTTTATTGTTATTATTATATCATGTTTTGTAATATTTAGCAAGTGGGAAATTTTAATAAGTAAATTATTTAATTAAACGGTTTTCATAATATTATTATTTCTCACATGTTAGAAATTATAGCATGAGAGTGTAGTTTAATTTGATATTCCTTAAGTCAAGCGGGTTTCGTAAGAATTAATAATTCACATGTTAGAAATTAGAATAAAATAGCATGAAATGAATATGATGTCTTATTTTTCAAGAAGCCTAATGGCTCGACTCTTTTCTTCTAGCCGGTTTGACCAAACCGGGGTTTGGTCAAACTAATATCTAGTCAGCCCCGTTTGCTGATGACCCCTTCGCGGGACTCCGGGTCGGTGATTTGTCTTCAGGTAAAGTTTTATTTAATGAATGAATGAATGAGGCTTAGTAGATATGAGGCGATATGATATTTGAATGTGATTTATATGCAATTAGTCACATGATAGGAAGTTTTTCCCGTGACTGTTTAATTGTATGATATATGTCGTGTTGACTAAGTCCCCATAGAGAATTATGATTATATGGCGTGTTGACCATTCTAATTCTAGATGAGTACCTTGGACCATGACATTGATAGGCCTTACTATCTTTAACGAGCATATGGAGTTCACAGCTTGATAGCTTTTGTGTCACTGGCCTGGGATTTTGATACCAAGCCGGGGCATGGCTGCCTAATTGCTTTCACTTTGGGAATAGAGCCATCTTAATTACTAGCCACCTCCTGCTTAGGGGGTCTCCTAGTAAGATTCATCATGTACTTTTGGTCATTGAGCAGGGAATGGGTTAGCGTGTTGTCGGCAGGTCTGATCCAGTCCTAGGACGGGATGTTTTAATCCTACCCCTTGTGGTATAGCCTCGAGTTACGAAGTCGACTATTGACTGTGTAAGAACTTATGCCTGTTTTCTAGACCTATTGGTCTTTCATGTTTGATGATTCTATAATCTTAAAGGTGAGATGCAAGCCGGCTCGGTTGGAGGTTTGGATTACCGGTTGTTAACTGATTCACATGATAGTTTGCATGAGTAGCTTAGCCTTCATATTCTAGGTTATATGTTAGTTATTTGTTTCATAACATGAAAAGCATATCGTATATGTTAAGGCTTTGTATTTTCCATATACATCTCTTTTATGTTATTCATGTTTTATTAAACTCCACATTTCGTGGCTGGGAGAACTCGGAATTACTCCCCACTGACTGTGGCTTCCGTGTTTACATTTAATGCGGTTGACAGGTTTGTGATGCATGCTTGGGTACATTGACGAGCTAGCGAGTGAAGTATTACCTTGGACCTATATTCGGTTCTTAGGATTATATTATTTAATACACTCTTTTATTTCCGTATTTATTAGGGAGATATGTCTCCCGTTTTAGATACTTCTTATGTATAATATTATTTCCTTTTTGTTATGAACCTTTTTCTTTACGACACCTTTGTTATGATGAATATATTTAATGGTAGGTTCCGGTTTTAAAATTTACCGATTTTCACTAAAGTGAACCTATTAGAAACGTATTCTCATCTTTTATTTATTTAAAGTACTTGTTTATTTTTCCGCAAATTTGAGGGTGTCACAGTTGGTATCAGAGCGTTTTCGCTCCCGACGCACGTTTGTGTACCCTTGTATAAATAACTTGACCTTAATAAAATAATAAACTTGTGAGATAGAATGGTAGGATGGGTAGAAGTTAAGGACTTTATTTGGTAGTCTATTTGTGTATGCTAATTGATAGGAGTAACTTAATTTGTTTTTGTTTCTTATGAAGATGGTTGGACCTCGTATAGAAGAGAACGTTGTTAGTGCCAACCAAGTCCCTCCTCATAGAGAAGACAATTGCCAAGGAGGCTATGCTTGGGTGGCTAGCCAAATTGCTAGGAGCAATATTACGCCTTATGGTGGTGAGCCGGACCCTACCGAGCTCTCGGAATGGTTTCGAGAGATGGAGAACCAATTCGACTATTACCAAGTCCTTGAAGAGGACAAGGTAAGGATTGCTCAGTTCTTCCTGGTAAGGGAGGCAGACTACTGGTGGTCTATTTCCAATCCCACCGCTATCCTTGAAATCAATTTCGAGTGGGAATGTTTCAAGTCTCTTGTTGAGGACCGATTTTACCCCATGAAGCTCAAGCAGCAAAGACTCAGAGAATTCATCGATTTCAAGCAAGGTGATTTGTTGACCCAAGACTTCACCACCCAATTCAACCAGCTTGCTCGCTTTGCGCCAGGACTCATCAAGGATGATGAAGATAGAGCTTTTTACTATCGTAATAAGCTTAGTGCTTTGCTCCAAAGCAAAGTAAGGAGGAGCTCTACATCTTTCGGAGAATTGTATGACGATGCCCTTCGGGCCGAGAACTCCATGAAGGTCTTTAGTGATGGGGCGAAGATGAAGAGTCCATCTCCTTTTTCCTCTTTCAATCCAAGGTCAAACTTCCATGACAAAAGACCTTTCTCTCCCTCTTCCTCTAATGCCTATGCTAACCAGAGATGTTTCAATGCTCCCCCTCAAGCTCAAGCTCGAAGTCGATTTTGTGACGGTTGTAGGAAACCCTTTCACCCGGGATTAGGATGCTATGATAGGCCCCTCTTTTGCTTTTTCTGCAAGAAGCCTGGACACCTCATTCGTGAATGTCCCGATCGTCAGACTTCCGCAACCGGTACCAAAGCTAAAGGATCCAGCTATGTACTCCGTCGAGCCGAAGTCGAAGCCCCCCGGAGATAGTGTCTGGTAGTTTCACTTCCTTAAAATCAACCTCGTTTTCTTTTCTCGCCTTCGTCTTTTAATTTCTTTTTATTGTAGTCTTTAATGATGCTTCCTAAGGTTCTTGTATCATGTTCTTTTATCCCTACTCTCTTGAGAGGTAGTTTTCTTTTAGCTATCGTAAGGGTTAGTAGATGTGTTTTGAAGGAGTTTCGAATATGATACCTAACCGTCCTATTTAGCTAGTTTCGTGTTTAAATGATTATAAAAAAAATTGAGAATAAGCTTAGGATGAAAATCTCCTAGTGGTTTTAGATTATGAAAACTTGAAGTTGCAATATCTTTTTGAGGATCGAAATAAGCTTAATGATAGTTGTAGTTGTGGTTAGAAAGTTGAGTGATTTTTTTTAATGGTACTTGGGAATTTGTTGTCGTTAAATGTTGGACCCTAACGGGAATAAATACTTTGTGGAATTAGGATTGGATGACACAACTTGAGGAATATCGTCATAAGCAAAAACCGATGTATTGAGAGTTTGGAAGAGATAAATAAATTGATTTACTGTCGCGTTGCCCTATGTTTGGCAAAAGTTAAGTGAAATGAGATTTGTGTGACTAATCTCTTTGAGGATTCAACTTTTGAGGATGAGAAGGTTCATTGTTAATAATTTAGGGTAATGAATTTTGGAATAAATTGGATAAAAGGATTTCATGGTAAGTC
>JAIUZE010001198.1:0-70197 GCA_022085475.1 Heliosperma pusillum | reverse complement strand
TGGGTCTGCGCAGTCTAGGATTAGGGTAGAGTTGTATCTTTGCCATGTTATTAGGGTAACCTCTGAGCTAAGATATGTGCTTTGGATCTGGGCCATGTTTTAAAGGTAACCGCTGAGCCTAGATTTGTGCTTTGTATTTTGGCCATGTTATTAGGGTAACCGCTGAGCCTAAATATATAAGTATATCCTACCTCGTGGTATAGACTCGAGTTACAGAAGTCTTCTATCGATGGTCCTAAGAACTTATGCCTGTTTGTAGACGTATTGGTCTTTCATGTTTGATGATTCTAGGAATCTTAGAAGGTGAGATGCAGCCGGCTAAGGTTGATAGAGTTTGGATTAACCGGTTGTTAACTGATTCACATGATACGTGTTGATTAGGGTTTGAGTGTATCATGGCCATGTTAACGGTAACCTCTGAGCTAGCATACCAGCTTCCCTACCTCGTGTTATAGTTTATTATCGGATTCACATGATAGCTTTCATATGCTAGGTTATATGTTAGTTATTGTTTCATAACATGAAAAGCATATCGTATATGTTAAGTTTTGTATTTTCCATATACATTCTTTTATGTTATTCATGTTTTATTAAACTCGACATTTCGTGGCTGGGAGAACTCGGAGTTACTCCCCACTGACTGTGGCTTCCGTGTTTATATTTAATGCGGTTGGCAGGTTTGTGATGCATACATTGGGTACATTGACGAGCTAGCGAGCGAAGTATTTACCTTGGACCTATATTCGGTTCTTAGATTGTATATTATTATACACTCTTTTATTTCCGTATTTATACGGGAGATATGTCTCCCGTCTTGTATATTTCTTTTGTATAATATTATTTCCGTTTTGTAAGGAACCTTTTTATTTATGACACCTTCGTTACGTATTCTCATATCTTTTACTTAGTTAAATTATTTTTTTCTTTCCGCAAATTTGAGGGTGTCACATAACCGGTAGTGGAAACATATGTATCAAGATCACCACCCCAATCTGCGTCACTATAGGCATGGAGACGACACGGAGAGGAGCGAAACAGTTGAAGACCCACATGATCGGTACCATTGAGATAACGAAGAAGTCGCTTTAAAGCCACCCAATGTAGTTCGGATGGGTTTTGCATAAATTGAGCCAGTTTATTAACGTTGAAGGCAACATCGGGTCGAGTCAAAGAAAGGTATTGCAAGCTTCCAATGATGGCCCGATAATCAGTCAAAGTCAAAATAGAGGGACTCCCATCAGCGTGCAAGGGAGGGTGAGGTGCCATAGGCGTGAGAGCGGGTTTAGAGTCCAGCACATTATATTTTTGTAATAGGTCGTGAATATACTTTAGATTGAGTAAGGAGTAAACCCGGTTTGTTAAGTGTGACTTCGACCCCTAAGAAATAAGACAAAGTGCCTAGGTCTTATAGTGAAAAACGAGACGCGAGTGTGTGAATAAAGGACGCAACATGACTTGGGTTTGGACGAGTGACAATGAAATCATCGACATAGACCAATAAATAAATTGTGACGGATGAGAAAGTGAGTAAAAAAAGTGAGGGATCGGCAAGTCAGGCACGAAACCCGGTGAATATAAGATATTGTTTTAGTGTCGTGTACCAAGCACGAGGTGCCTGTTTGAGACCATAAATAGCTTTTGTGAGCTTACATACATACGATGGGTGAGTAGAATCAATAAACGCAGGGGCTTGTGTCATATAAACAGTGTCATACAAACGACTCGACCCGAAGTTGTATGCATTGCAATGATTGGATATAGTAGTACATGCTCTGTACTTCGATGCACGATGTACTCCTATGAAGTACTCCGTATGAACTAAAAAAGAGGTGTTTTGTCTTTGTGGTATTTAATTACGAATTCCTAAATGGAGGTTAGAACTTGACTTGCTCATTGATTTATTTTGCTTATCAATGTAAGTTGTTGGACGGTGCTCACCATTTCCACAAGTCAATAGTGCTGTGAGCTATACTTGTAGATGCTGCAAGTTTTCTTCATTTAGGCCTGCCAACCAATAGTAGACTAGTAGCACATGTTCTTTGAAAATGTGAATAAATGAAGCTTTGCTTTCACACATGCATTGAGTACTATAAATACCCCGTAGCACTTGGCAGAGAATTGTTTCACCCGTAGAGAGTATAATATTTGGGCTATTGTCTGTCGGCCTTTGAGGAAATATTCTTGTACTCCCATTTTATTATAGTGGAATTATTTGGCTCTTTCGCCGGTGGTTTTTTAACTCTCTTATTATTTGAGAAGTTTTGGAGGAGTTTGTTGATGATTGCGGTGTGGATTTTGAGGAATTGCGGTTGTGTGACTTATGTGCTGTTAGGAGGTTACATTAGATTGTTTGTAACATAGTTATTAGAGCATTTGCATTAGCTTTATATGTTGCTTAATACTGGTCATGGCATATAGTTGCATTTAGGAAACTTTGCGAAATGCCCAATTTGGAAACTTGACAAGCTTGGATAGGCCTTTGTAGATAATTTCTTTGCTTAGCACTTTGCCTACTACAATGGATTTTGAAACACCCTTTGATGTGTATTTTTAGTGTAACTTTCGCACCGTTTCCTAAAGCCAAGTCAAGTGCATGCATTTACCATCTTGACCACCCTCATGGCGTGATAATTCCTTGGTGAACGCTTTCCTAGGTGACTCTCGGGGCCGTGAAATTGTCCAATCATCACACTTCATCACATTTTACAAAAAGGAAATCTTTTCCATCACAAATACAAAGAAAATGAGTTCAAACAAATTGAAAAGAAAGCTTGAAATTTTGCATTATTTTTGCCTTAGTCCTAGCATAGGAAGTGCATTTGGAGACTTATAGATTCTTCTAGAGTACCCTCACTACATATGGGGTCGCTCTCAATGTTGCTTTGGCGAGGATTTGTTGGAGCTAGTGCCCTCCACAGTTAGTGTGATAACGTGTATAAATCTCTTACAGGTTCACAGGGTATACTTAGTATTCTTATCAGTTGATTAACGTTTATCGATAACGGTTGGCTTGGTAGAAGTTTGACGTTATTGTCATTTTAATGACGGTGATCAACTGGTCCCTAAAAGTCACACCTAAAGGATGTGTTTGAGAGATATGATTATATGAAAAATATAATCATATTGATGCCCTATATGACTAAAAGGTTAGTCGATGTATATGACTAAAAGGTTAGTCAATGTAATGATGATACGATTATTTAATACGATTAAATAATATTTAGCTGAGACGAATTAAATGTTAATTCGTAATTGAATATAAACTGTTATATCTAATTGATGTATATAATGTAATTATTTAATACGATTAAATAATGTAAGCTTAAACGAATTAAATGTTAATTCCTAATTAAATATAAACTGTTATGTTTAATTAGCAAATTATAAATATACGATATTTATAGTTGACGTATATATTATACGATATTGTCATAATAAATGATGTCAGACCTGTATTAATAAATCGACTACAAGATTTTGTATGGACTTATTAATATGTAACAACACAAATGACAATAATGATACATACACATTTTATACATTAAAAAAAAAAAGCTAACAAACTAAAAACAAGTAGTGAAAAAGAGGGAAGGACTCCTCTCTTTACTCCACTTGTTGAACGGTTAAAAGGGGAGAAGAAGAGATTGATAAGAACTCTCTTTCTCTACATTTTCATCTTACTTCTCACAAAAATATTATTAGTATTTTTATATTCATTCTAGCACAAGAAAAAGGCTTTTCTCGGAGCATCTTGGGTTCAACGATTAGAATAATATCGATCTCGATATTTGTTCTTAGGCCATATTGCTAGGACCGGAGGTTGATTCTAATCTCTATGTTTTATATTATGCATTTCGTTTATGACTCGCGTTTCATATATTATGATTTCGTTATAATCCTTAAATTTCATGATGAAATATACCGATATTTCTCACAAGTGGTATCAGAGCATAGGCTACGAAATTATTTTATATGATTTTTCATAAATGATGAAATATTAAATTAAAATTTTTTTGAAAATTTTTGTTTCGGCTCAAATTTTTTTTTCGGCCGTGTTATTTTTTTTTTTGATTCTTGTTTTCATTTTGATATATTGATATTGTTGTTTTAAAATGTTAAGATGACAATATGATAAATGTTTACATGTTTTAATTTAATAAGGATTAAATTAAAATGTAAATGGAAATTGTTTTGAATGTTTATGAACATTTGTTTTTGCTATATATTTTCAGCTTACATGATGTTAAATTGTTGTTTTGCATCATGATTCATTAATTTTAATGATGTTCAAATCAATTATGATTAGTCGAATATTAAGATAATCGATTTAATCATGATTTAGATATTCGTTTTAAAATGTTAAATTGAATCATCTAGTTTGTATCAATGTTTAATAATGATTAAATGTTGATAATTGTACCGATCTTGTAATATTAGCAACATCAAATTAAAATGTTTATCTTGTATGTATTTTTATAAAATAAAAAAAAGGGAAATAACGTGGCTGTTTTATAAAAGAAAAACAAAAAAACTTTTGATTCGGTTTTTTTATTTGGCCGAATTTTTTTATGCATTATATTGATAATGTATGATTGTTGTTGTGAAAAAGTTCACAATTTTTTGGATACCCAATTATTTTAAAATGGTTTAAAATAATGTTGGATTAATTCATATTATACGATAATATGAATTAAAATTGGATTATGTTTGATTGGAATTATTGTGAGTAATTTAGGAATTGTCACATAATTTTGATCATTTTAAAATAGGTGGTTTGGATAAATTACTCTACATAATTATGGAATTATGTCTTGAATGACTAATTTATTGTTGATGCATTTTATTTTGTTGAATGATTTGTTGAATGGTGTATTTACGTATTTTTGCAATTGATTGTAATTTGTATTATCTAGTGTGGCCTTAGTTGATTATGTTTTCGTAATGATGGAAACATGATCTTGATGTAATTTTGAGATCTCGAATCTCCTTTTGTTTTCTTTTAAATTATGTTTTTAAATTAAAATGTAAATAGGTTTATATTTTGTAATTTATTAAATGTAATTTGAGAAGCCTAAAGACGGAGATCGGATTGCTCACTCCCGCTACATGAACCAAGATGGAACATCAAGACAAGCTTTTCGGGTCCAATTATGGATGGATTCCAAAGTTGTATTTTGTTCATTTTGGTAGATAGGCCACACTAGGACTTCGTAATTTTACGTATATTTCGTTCTTGTTGCATTTCTTCACATGATAGTTAGTGCATCATATTCCGCCTAAACCAAATCAGCTACTACTAAAATTCATGAAAATTGACTCATATAGTTTGGATGTTAGTTATCATGGACATAAAGATGTCACACGAATTTTAAGCCATCATCTTAGTTTATTCATTCTCACATGCTAGATACTCGTTCACTTAAAATGAATTAAAATAAAGTTGATGGGATCTTCCTCTAAAACCTAAAATTGAGACTAGTCTTTATAGGCCAAACTACTATGAATCCCTTCTTCGTCGGTAGGCATATAGGACCTTACTCTCCATATGACCCCTTCTACGTTAGGTAAGTAGTATGTGTTGACTTATTTTACCTCAACATTATAATCCGAAGAGTTTCTCGTGATTATGATGGAGTAAAGATAGAAATTTATCGACCAAGAATTCTAAAGGTAGAATTAGCCAAGAGGTTGGCTTATCAATTTATAGATAATTGAGTCTTGGGATCATTTATATAATTCTTGAGGGAGGTCAATTGTATAAATGCTTGAGTCTTCGCATTAAACAAGTTTTGCACTAGACTTAATTCATATCGATGAGTATGCTTATTATGTTTTTCTTCTTTTTCGCATTGTAGAATTCGTTTTATATTGATAATACTGCTTATAACAAATGGATGGCTATAATGATGTCCCTATGCCAAGTGTCACACTCGCACGCGAGTCCTAGCTTAAAACTTTAATGGACCACATGAATCAGTCCACGCGACTGAAGAATGACCGGTCCAACTTTGCGGACTGGGAGGCGGCATTACGGAATGCTGCCATTGCTGACGGCAAGCTCAAGTACTTAACTGAGCCAATACCGCCAAACCCAGGCCCCAATGCGAGAGCTAACGAGTCACTTGCTTATAGTGACTTCGTTATAAAGCGGGTGCGATAAAGAACGTACTCATCTTTGCAATGGAAACCAATTTGCAAAGACGCTTCATTGCCCAAGGTGCAAATAAGATTTTCACCACGCTCACTAACGAATTCTCAAAAGCACCGAGAATCGTTACTTATGAGCATACATGTCGCTTCATTGAGGCGAAACTCCAGAAGGGCCAACCGGTTAGCCCATACATTCTTGATATGATTGAGAATGTCGAGAAACTAGAGGCACTTGATTGCAAAATCAGTGAGAGCATAGTCATTGACCGTATGCTTCATTCACTTCATGATGGTTTTGCCCTTTACAGGGCAAATTACTACATGAATGACATGAGAAAAAGTCCTCATGAGCTACACTCACTTCTCGTAAAGACCGAGAAGGATCTGAAATTGAGTGGGAGTATGAAGCAAGATGTTCTCATGATTTCCAACAAGAACAAAGGTAAGGGCAAGGCTCACAGCGACCTAACTGTAGGGAAGCCAAAGTTTAAGAAGTCAGGAAAGGGTAAGAGTGGGCCTGGTGAGACTAGTAGCTCACAAGGCAAGGCAAAGAGCAAGGACAGTGACATTGAGTGCCACCATTGCCACAAGACTGGGCATTGGAGAAGGAACTGTCCCGTGTACCATGAGGACATAAAAGCAGGCCGCGTCACTCCTGTTGGTATGTCATCTTATATTCATATGATTGAGATTAACCATGCAAGTTTCGGAACTTGGGTACTTGATACAGGTTGTGGTTCTCATCTGTGTAATCATTTGCAGGGCCTAAAAAACATCACTCCTCTCGCAAAGGGTGATGTGGACCTGTGAGTCGGGAATGGAGCAAGAGTTTATGCAGTCTCAATGGGAACATATGTAATCCAACTCCCGAGCGGATTTGAGTTGTATTTATATAACTGTTACTATGTACCCAGTTTATCTAAGAACATTTTTTCTGTTTCCGTGCTTGATAAAGACGGTTTTTCATTTTCAATTAAAGACAATAGCTGTATTTTCTCTTTAAATGAAATGGTTTATGGTAAAGCAGTTTCCATGAATGTCATTTATATCTTAGATCAAACCACAGACATATTACCTTTGAATAATAAGAAAGTAAAGGTTGGTGACAAAGATCAAACTTATCTATGGCACTGTCGTATGGGACACATAAACGAACAACGTGTAAAGAAGCTCATTGAGAATGAGACTATCTCCCCATTTGATTACGAATCATTTGGCACGTGTGAATCATGTTTTATCGGTAAAATGACTCGAATTTCCTTCAAAGGTGTTGGAATGCGTGACAATGACCTATTAGGACTCATACATACTGATGTATGTGGACCTATGTCAATCAACGCAAGAGACAGCTATATATATTTTATCACTTTCACGGATGATTTGAGTAGATACGGATATGTCTACTTAATGAAGCATAAAAGTGAGTCCTTTGAAAAGTTCAAGGAATTCCAGAATAAGGTTGAGAACCAACTGGAAGAAAGATTAAAGCACTTCGATCAGATCGTGGTGGCGAATATCTTTCAAATGAGTTTGATCAACACCTTAAAGACTGTGGCATAGTATTACAGTTAACTCCACCTGGAACACCTCAATTAAATGGTGTGTCCGAACGGAGAAATTGAACATTACTTGATATGGTTTGATCCATGATGAGTCACACGGTAGTACCTGATTCACTATGGGGTTTTGCTCTTTTGGCAGCTGCTCTTATACTTAACCGACGTCCGTCTAAAGATGTAGACAAGACTCCATATGAGATATGGAAGGGAACAGTCCCTAACTTGTCCTTTATTCGGGTTTGGGGCTGCGAGGCTTATGTCAAGTGGAGACACGAGAAGAAGCTCGGCCCGCGATCGGTCAAGACATACTTTATTCGTTATCCAAAAGGAATGTTTGGTCATTACTTCTATTCGCCTACCGAACATCGAGTTTTTGTTGCACATAGTGCGAAGTTCTTAGAGAAAGAGTTTCTCGAGAACAAGTCAAGTAATAGAACCTTCGATCTGTCGCAGATTCAAGAACCAACAACCAAGCAACCGATGGAGGAAGATGTTCCTTCAACTTCTGCTACGGTTAATATTCCTCTGGAACCTAGGAGGTCGGGTAGAGTCTCAATTCCTCCAGACAGATACATTGGTATGGTCGAGGAGAATGATATAGATGACATTTTGCTCCTAGAGAGTAACGAACCCGCTACCTATAAAGGTGCCATGACCTGTTCCGACTCTACGCTATGGCTTGAAGCCATGCAATCCGATATGGACTCCATGATGAGAATGACGTATGTGATCTTGTTGATTTGCCTGATAAGGTACGACCTCTTCAGTGCAAATGAATTTATAAGATAAAGCATTCTGTAGAAGGACAACCAGACACCTATAAGACACGACTAGTGGCAAAAGGTTTCACTCAAGTGCCAAGGATTGCATTATGATGAAATGTTTGCACCCGTAGTTATGCTGCGTTCCATTCGGATAATCTTAGCGATTGCCGCTTTTCATGACTATGAAATTTGGCAGATGGATGTGAAAACCGCCTTCTTAAATGGTTATTTGGAGGAGGAATTATACATGGTACAACCCGAAGGTTTCATTGATCCTAAAAATCCCAAGAAAGTGTGCATGCTTAAGCGTTCCATTTATGGACTTAAGCAAGCTTCTCGGAGTTGGAATCATCGTTTCGACCAGGTGATAAAAGAGAATGGTTTCACTCGATCGGTCGAGGAACCATGCTTGTATGTTAAGTCGAGTGGGAGTAAGATTGTCTTCTTGATATTGTATGTCGATGACATACTCTTGATTGGGAATGACATTCCTCTCTTATCTTCGGTAAAAGTATGGTTAAAGAACCATTTCCAGATGAAAGATCTGGGTGAGGCACAACGCAAATTAGGGATCCGTATCTATAGAGATAGATCACGACGGATGTTATCACTCAGTCAGGAGTCTTATATAGATAAGATTCTTGAAAGGTTCAGCATGACCAACTCCAAGAAGGGGTACCTTCCAATGACTTATGGGATGCATTTGAGTAAAACTCAGGCACTCAAGACATCGGAAGAAGTCGAGCGCATGATTCGTGTTCCCTATGCATCAGCCATAGGATCGATCATGTATGCCATGATATGCACACGTCCAGATGTGGCATATGCATTGAGTATGACGAGTCGGTACCAAGGCAATCCAGGTGAAACACACTGGATGGCTGTTAAAAACATCCTTAAGTACTTACGAAGGACTAAGGATTGGGTATTGACTTATGGAGGAGATACTAAGCTATGCGCAATCGGTTACGCGGATGCTATCTTCCAAACGGATCGAGATGACTCGAAATCTCAGTCTGGATTCGTCTTTACTCGTAATGGCGCTGCGGTCAGTTGGAAAAGTTCCAAACAAAGTGTTATAGCAAATTCTACAACTGAGTATGAGTACTATGCCGCTTCGGAAGCTGCAAAGGAAGCTATATGGATGCTTCAGTTCTTACAAGGACTAACCGTAGTTCCTAGTTCAAATGACCCAATCACCATCTATTGTGATAATAGAGGTGCCATCTTCCAAGCTAAGGAGCTTAAGTCTAGCAACAAGTTTAGACATGTACATAGGAAGGCTCACATGATCCGAGATTACGTGGAGCAAAAGAAGATAGTGATAGTTAAGATTGCATGAAGGGCACGTTATTTCCATGGGAATTAAACATGTTCCTGAGTTGTAGTAGCTGTTTATGTGGATTAGATAAATGTATCTTTTTCATATACTATTCATAACATCATCGTATTGTTTCATATTTTGTTTTTCATGTGGATTGTACGACAACATTGAACGCCACAAAGTGAACTGAATTACATTATATTTGTTTTGGTCCATAATCGCCCACATGAGCTGATAACTCTGGCAATTATATTGTGAAGTTGATTGATGGTGGGTTCAACGAGCCATAAGTCAAACGGTTGACTAATCGATCACAGATACGAGTTATAAAGATACCTCGTAGGACATCGTGACAACGTTATGGAGTCCTAAATGTGTAAGAACATTCGGTGACAGGTCGTGGATTGGACGTCCATAGTGTTCCTAGAGTCGATTCTTTTGACTATTGACTGTCTCTTGAGATTAAGGCAGTTTTTGGGTGACTTTGGTTTCTTTCTCATGGTCGACCGTAACAGGAGGCTAAGCAGGATTTTTACTGGTCATTTCAAACTGTGCTTGTATCTGCAGGATTCGAGTTGAAGAAAATATCCAACCTTTATCAGGTTTTGTTATTTCTTAGGGCCACTCGAAGAGTTGTAACTGAAATGCTTGGCCATGCTCGAATAATGATTCGTTTATCAGTTAGGTTACTCTCTAGTCGGGAAAACCACTCTTGATCATGATCACTTGTAAAATACGACCTTTGTGAATACGTACTTTGCAAATTGTAAGGACAAGTGGGAGATTGTTGGAGCAAGTGTCCTCCACAGTTAGTGTGATAACGTGTATAAATCTCTTACAGGTTCACAGGGTATACTTAGTATTCTTATCAGTTGATTAACGTTTATCGATAACGGTTGGCTGGCTAGAAGTTTGACGTTATTGTCATTTTAATGGCGGTGATCAACTGGTCCCTAAAAGTCACACCTAAAGGATGTGTTTGAGAGATATGATTATATGATAAATATAATCATATTGATGCCCTATATGACTAAAAGGTTAGTCGATGTATATGACTAAAAGGTTAGTCAATGTAATGATGATACGATTATTTAATACGATTAAATAGTATTTAGCTGAGACGAAATAAATGTTAATTCGTAATTGAATATAAACTGTTATATCTAATTCATGTATATAATGTAATTATTCAATACGATTAAATAATTTAAGCTTAAACGAATTAAATGTTAATTCGTAATTAAATATAAACTATTATATTTAATTAGCAAATTATAAATATACGATATTTATAGTTGACGTATATATTATACGATATTGTCATAATAAATGATGTCAGACCGATATTAATAAATCGACTACAAGATGTTGTATGGACTTATTCATATGTGATAACATAAATGACAATAATGATACATACACATTTTATACATTAAAAAAAAAAAAAAAAGCTAACAACCTAAAAACAAGTAGAGAAAAAGAGGGAAGGACTCCTCTCTTTACTCCACTTGCTGGACGGTTAAAAGGGGAGAAGAAGAGATTGATAAGAACTCTCTTTCTCTACATTCTCATCATTACTTCTCACAAAAATATTATTAGTATTTTTGTATTCATTCTAGCACAAGAAAAAGGCATTTCTCGGAGCAACTTGGGTGCAACGATTAGGAGAATATCGATCTCGATATTTGTTCTTAGGCCATATTGCTAGGACCGGAGGTTGATTCTAATCTCTATGTTTTATATTATGCATTTCGTTTATGACTCGCATTTCATATATTATGATTTTGTTATAATCCTTAAATTTCATGATGAAATATACCGATATTTCTCACAGGATTTGCCTACTGTTGGTCTCCGCCGTACACCTTTTGCTAGGCTAACTTGCTCTCAAAAGGCACCCAAGTCAAGCTAGAAATCAAAACAAAAAGAAAAACTCCAAAAAAAATACAAAAAAATCAAATAAGAACTCAAACATCTCATTTCCTTAACTTTTTGATGATTACATTTGCATTACATGGCCAAGGGGGAACGACCCTTCCTCCCACTTAAGTGAGAGGCGGAATTCCGATCCTACAGTGTCTTCTAACGCTATGGGGACCTCGCTCTCCATTCCGCACCCTTGACAAAGCATTCTAGTGAACGTGAACGAGTACACTAATTTTACACATTGAGGAGGTGATTCATCTCTATATTCTTAGGCATCGTTCTTTGTAAAACTAGTAACTACATAGGGGTTTGCATGCTTGAATCGTTTCCATTTTGGATAAATCCCGGCACATGGATGAGGCATGTTGCTATTTACTTTTGTTGATGCATTCTTATTTGTTTTGTGTGCTTTATAGATTAGAATGCATCGGGATTTTGGCAAGACCTCACTTGCCTTGCAAGAAGGTATCTTACCTCATGGATACCTTGTTGTGAGTTGAAGGGACGGAGCAAGGCCGTTAATTGCCTTGTATCGGTTAGGTTTTTAGCATAGTTAAATAAGGGTCGTGACTTTGTTCATTCTTACTCGGGACGAGTATGGCTTTGGTTTAGGGATATTTGATATAGTGTCATTTCACCCTACTTTTCCATCCCTTTTTGCCACATTTTTCTTGCCTTTAACGCTCCCTAAGAGCGTTTCTACGTGTTTTACCTTCTTCTAGCATATTTCTCGCTTTTATCGTGTTTTTGTAGGTAAACCGTCACTTGGGACGAGTTCTACCTAAGTTTGATCGACAAAAGAGAAGGTACATCACACGGAGGGCCCCTGTCATGTCCTAGGGGACCCCACATACCATTGGGGGCCCTACTTAGCGTACCCGAGTCATCCCGAGTCAAGGCGAGCTAAACCAAGAGAAGTTGACAAACTTATATCATGGGAACAAGGAGGAAAGACCTTTTCAAGGGCGTGAAGTGCATCTCACGGTCGTGAGATGCCTTCCAAAGAATGATGATTTTCGAGCAAAGAAGCTCACGGTCGTGAAACACAGCTCACGGTCGTGATACAGCAGTCACGGTCATGACTTAGTTGGGAATGTTGGACCTGCTACTGCCACATATCTCGCGACCATGACTTGCATCTCACGACCGTGAAACCCTTGTCACGGTCGTGAGACACCTTTCACTATTGTGACTTATTCATCCCACTTAGTCTTTCGAAGCCCATCTTTTCTCTATTTTGTAAACCTATAAATAGACCCTCTTGTGTAATTAGAGGACACGAAACCCTAGACTCAAAATTAGTTAGATTATATTAGATTAGCCCTTCCAATTAGTTTAATCTTTCCTCAATTACTCTTTAATTAGTTTTAGATCTAGTGATGTAATTGGATTTCTTTGGTTTGTACTTGAAGATTTGTGACAAAGTCTTCTCCTTTATTCAAGATGTCCTCTTTTATTGCTCATCTTTTGCCTTAACTAGTTGATATATCTTCTTAATACCTTTTCATATACTTTCTAATCTTGTCATTTCATTACTTGTTTTGATTCCTTCTTATCATTATGCCTTGTCTTAAATTTATATCTTATTCTTCCATATTCCTCATGTTAAGTAGTGAGTAGTGATTAATATAAGATTAGTGGGGGATAATGGGTTTTAATGAGGGTTAATATTTGTTTGTTGGGTTGATTTGTTGATTAATTGTCTTACTTCCAACTTATGCATACCACATGTTTAATGAAATGCTTGTTTGACAAACTTGCATGATTCATGTTTATTGTACATTTCCGTAAGATTGAAAGCCTCGGAATATGTTAGGATTTGCATATAGTTGGTATATCAAACTTTTGTACGCGAGAGTTAGCTTGGTTTGGCATATGGGAGGGATTGTAAGATCAAGAGCCTCAATCCACCGCGCCCAAGTTTGACTACCTATTAACTATGAACCTGACTCACTAGAACCCAAATTACCCATTTGAACCCACCGATCCTAGACTTTCCTTTTATTGCTTGTTATTTGATTATCTTAGTTTAGTCTTACTTTCCTATTTATTTGCATTTACTCAATCTTCTAGATTAGTTTCAAATCCACTTCTATATTGTGACACCCCTTGAACATAGCTAGTCTAGACTTTGCATATCGATTACCCACCGTCCATGTGGACCGACCTTGACTTGCCACTAATAAGCATTTAATTAGTTACATTTTTTCTCTCATTTTCGTCCCCATTTTGGTCCGTTTACACGGATATGCATGCCTTTAATTGCATTTTACTTCCCGATTTCCCGTCCTATGAATGTCGATCTCATTTTGCAGGAATTAAGGCAGGAATGAAGAAATCGGAGCATAAAGGCCTTGCATGAGTCGGGATTCGGAAATGAGAAGAAGAAATGAAGAGAGCTCCCAGGTGGCGCAGGCCAGTCCAACGACCGGCGGTCGGCCACCCGGCTCAGACCACGACTCCCACATAGAAGGAAAAAGAGAGGAAGAATGAAGAGGTTAGGTAGCGCCGGCCGGGCACCCGGCGGCCGGCCCACTACCTGGCTTGCGCATCATCAGAATAGAGTGGAAAAGTTTGAAGATCCTGATGTGCTCCAGGCCGGTCAGAGGACTAGCGGCTGGGCACCCGGGGTGGAACACAACCTCGCATTTCCACTTTACACTTCTACTTTCTTTTTTAATTTCGAGATACCTTTATATACCCTCTCCCTAACTTTTGTATGCCGCTTTTTATCAACTCTTAGCACAAAACTCTAGCATATTTGTAATCTCTAATACTTAATAATTACTCTCTTAATCGCTCCTTAATTAAGCTTAGTTTCTCGATTTAAATAGCTAGATCTAGTGTCTCTTAGTTGAGCTATCCTAGTCTTGGGTTTGTATTGAAGATTTTGGGTGAAGACATTCCCCCTATTTCATTAATACAAGTATTGTTGGTATAATTTCTTCATCTTTTAGTTGTTTATGCAATTTATTTCATTCAAGTTAGTTATTTGTCATTTGATTGTTAGAATTCTTCTTTTCTCAAATATGATGTTCATCTCCTTATTCTCATTGTTTAGTTGCTTGTTTTCCCTCATCATGAGTGAGTAGTCTCCCTGTAGGGTTTAGGGGGAGCCTAAGGGAGGATTATGTAGGATAATTGGTTGAGTAATTAGTAGACTCGTGGTGATAATTAGAGTATTACCCATATGCACACTAGGTATTTGATGAATTGTCTAAACGAAAGTTACACACTTTATCGAGTATTGTTTGATTATCTCTTACGCGACGGCGGTAAAGATGATTAGACTAGTGTTTATATGAGTAATTTGAGACAAATGTGATAGCTTTGTTTAAAATTATTAATTGTTGAGACATTGGCAATTATTTCTACTCAAACTTATTACCCACTTGCTAATTATTTGACTAACCCATTAATCCCCCTAAGGTGAACCCTTTACCTTAGTTTTACATAAATTGTTTACAACCTTATCATTTTTAGCGATTTGTTGCATTTAGTAATTCGTAGTTAATCACCTCATTCAACTCTTGTTAGGCTAAAATAGGACGCAATCAAGCTTGTAGTTGACCCCTCCATCCTCGTGGATTCGACCCTTATATACTACATGTATTGGAGTTTTCTTTGATGTGTGAATTGACGATAAATCATCCTTCATCAACCACCGTGCTTAGTCTTGTTATAAATATCGTTTGACACATCAAACGAGGCGTGTCAATTACTGATCTAAAGTCGTAGTGACAACAGCTTCAGATTGTCATTCATGTTCAGCTGGCTGAAAATTCCTACACCACGAGGAAATTTAGCTCCAACAGAATAACAAAATAAGGTGTTACCGGACGTAATCTTCAGTTTGGTTAGCGCGAAAACAATAGCTGGGTGGTAGACCGCCAAGATATAGTCTTATAACCAGCCTGCAAGCGCCATTTCCTCCATATTTTCTCTACACCTTTTGGATGTATAGCCTGAGTCGGGTTGTGCGTTCTCATCTGGATCCCCTGCATAAAGTCTAGGTGTCTCTGCTTCATAGATTTTAGAGCTCCTGATCTGCCCCCAATCTGGTTCCTCTGGATCTGTGTGCCTACCTTGAACATTTATGCTAGTCCACTTAGTGCTGCTCTACCTTCTAGTGGTGATTTCAGGTGGACTGGTCATTTTTGCTCCGATAGAGGCTGGAGGAACTCTGACTATCAGGCATGCTGCAAAATTCTGGAGAATCTCTGACGGCCAGATCTGTCGTGGGACTCTGAGGTAACTCTGGTGACTGGGTCCACTTGTAAGGTTTCTGGAGAAACTCTGGAAGAATTCTGTAGGCCGGATCTATTGTAGAATTCTGGGGGACCCTGAAGACTGGACCTACAGCAGGATTGGAGGAACCCTGGATGAATTTTGGAGACAAGATTTGCTGAAATCCCGGGACCTGATCTGTAGGATTCGAGGGACCATATATGCTGGTATTCCGGGGACCAGATATGAAGAAATTCGGGGACCAAATTTACCGCAGAATTCCGGGGACCAGATATGTAGGATTCCGAGGACCAGATCTGCAGGGTTACAGGGACCAGATTGTAATTACTAATAGACATGGTAACCGAAAATTGACTTGACTGTAAAAATTGATCACCATGCCCCACGGTGGGCGCCAAACTATTTTGGTAAAGATTAGCCAAACCTAATTAAACAATTTTGGAAGGGTTAAAGTGACCTACTCTTTTTAGCCTAGTATCGAGGGGTTAATTTATATGTGATTTACGACGGAATATGTATGTAAAATAAGAGGGATTAACGGTAGAATTAAGTGAAAGATAAAGTAAAGAGAGATGACATAAGAGATTGTTGAAGCGGAAAACCCAATGTGGGAAAAACCGCGGGGGGAGTCCGTATCCCGCCAATTCACTATATGTTAATCGGTGTATACATACAATATACGACAGTTAGACTCTCGCTCGGTAACAAGTCGTAGGATAGTGGCAGCTTATGTTGTACGTAGGTTGTAATGATATAATTATGTGGTAATCAGGGACGAAGCTAGGACAAAATTGTTGCCAGGGCCGAATTCCATATTATTCGTTAGACTAACGTTTTCGTTATCTATACTCCAATTTATAAAATAATTTTTCTAAAGAGAACAATAAGGGCAATTCTAATACTCAATTCATCAATATCACACCATTATTTAGCATTATAGGTTTTTTTTTGTTTATGATTTTTAGATGGTTATATATAAATCATAATACTTCGTACAGATTAATATTTACAACTTTAGTCTAACTATTAAGTACTTCATAAAGCCATTTTTATCAATATTTTATACGAAAATTAGAATAACAAATAGTAAAAAAAATAAAGATATCTTAGATTATCTTATACGTTGGAGTGTAAACTACTAAGGTTCACAAGTTTTAAGTGATTTGATTAGCTTGACTCAAACTGAAAACAATATCAAGTAACAAGGGATGTTGTTTTAGAGATTGTGAGTTGTTTAACTGAAAGATTCAAGGGATATGACTTGGATACAATCCTCTACAGCAAAGCACAAGAGAAAAAGGATTCAAGACTGGTTTTAGAGACAGTTTCAAGTGTTACAGCAAAGCACAAACACCCTAGACTAACCTCAACAGCAAGTAAGTTAAACCACAGCAAGGCACAGGTATAACTTAACTCACAATACAAGGCACTGATCAAACACCTTGGAGGTGTATCAGGCTTGCTTCAAACTACAGCTCTTAGCACAAGTTTGATAACATTGAGTGATTTCTCAAAGTTTAATTCATTCATTCATAAAAGTCTGCTTACAACAACATACAAGACCTCCTTATATAGAGGGACTGATATCTTGTGAACCATTGGATGTATGTATCATCCAAGGGCCAGCTTAGGATCTAAACTACTTCTACTGACATTAATTAAGGGCCTCACAAGAGGACGAGCTCAACAACTATAAAGAACAGACACAAGACACAAAAACAGACTGAACAAAAAAGCAGATAAAGCAGTTTTGGAGTTTTCCTGAAATGGAAATCTGTTGTTCTTGTTGCCTTGTTGCTTTGCCTGGATGTGTTGCTGCTCCTTGGGACTCCCTACTCTTATTAGAACATAGATAAGACCTGCCTTGGACGAGGACAAGCTGACTTAAACAAAAAGGAAACCACAAACTGCCTTGTACTTTCTCTGTTTTTAATGGGTTTGCTGGACTCTAACTTGGGGTGTCTGTTTCATGGGTTTTTACTAGACTTCAAAAGGATTTGTCCTGGACAAACTTGTAGCTTAGTGGGTTGGCTTGATGGTAGGCCATGGTGGGGGTGGTTGGGATGCTCTGGTGTACCTCCTAGATACAGGGTTTGTGAATTGGTCTGTCTGAGCCTGAAGGGTTTTGTTTCTGTCTTGTGTGGGTAATGTGGGTTGTGTTGGGGCTTGGCATGGGTTGTTGAGTCTTGGACTGTCTCCCACACTGTTGTAGCTTGGCATGGCTTGGTCTTGGCTTGTCATAGCTTGTTGTTTGGACCTTGTAACTCTAGCTTCCATCTGAGGGGTCATTGGGGTTAGGCTTGCCTTGTTTGTGGCTTGATCAGCAAGGCCCCTTGGGTGAGCTCCTGCTGCAGCCTCCCCAGGTTGAAAAGGGCTTGACCTCAAGCCTGTGTCTTCTTCTCCCTCAGAGTCTTCAAAGAAAGGACTAAGATCTCCAACATTGAATGTCCCATGGACTGCATACTCTCCTGGTAGATCAATTTTGTAGGCATTGGGACCTATCTTCTCTATGACTTGAAAAGGACCATCTGCTCTTGGCTCTAGCTTGTTCTTTCTCTTGGAAGGGAACCTTTCTTTCCTTAGGTTGATCCATACTAGATCTCCTGGTGCAAAGTCTTTCTTGGCCTTAGGAACCTTGGCATTCTTCTTGTACAGATCATTAGCCTTCTCAATTTGTTTCCTGACTGATTCATGGAGTTTTAACATTTGTTCCACCCTCTTCTTGGCATCATAGTGGACTTCTGACCTGCACACATTAGACAAACTCAAAGGCATTAAGGGGTTAGTACCATAGACCACTTCAAAGGGGGAGTGGCCTGTGGCTGCTGATGGAGCTCTATTGAAAGAGAACTCTGCTTGAGCCAACTTCAAGTCCCAATCCTTGAGAGATTTGCTGACTATACACCTCAAGATTCTTCCCAAGGTCTTGTTAGTCACCTCAGTTTGGCCATCAGTTTGAGGGTGATGGGAGGTACTAAACAATAACCTAGTGTTAAGCAGTTTCCACAATGTCCTCCAGAAATGGCTCATAAACTTTGTGTCTCTGTCAGACACAATGGTCCTTGGAACTCCATGTAACCTCACCACCTCATCAAGGTATAGCTCTGCTACACTCACAGCATCCTCAGTCTTCTTGCATGCAATGAAATGTGCCATCTTACTGAACCTATCCACAACCACCATGATAGAATCCTTCCCTCTTGCTGTCCTAGGCAATGCCATTATGAAATCCATACTAACATCCTCCCAAGGCCTACATGGGACTGGTAGGGGAGTGTAAGGTCCTGCTTGGAAAGAACTCTTGGCCTTTTGACAAACTCCACACCTTCTGAGCACTATTTGAACTTCTCCCATCATCTTAGGCCAATGGAATTGATCTTGTAGTATGTCCACAGTTTTCTGAACCCCAAAGTGTCCTCCAAGGCCACTTCCATGTACCTCCTTAATCAATAGATTCCTATAAGATCCTCTGGGAACACACAGCTTGTTTCCTTTAAATAAGAATCCATTTTGCAAAGTGTAGGGTGAATCAATGGTTCTTGTTCCCTCTTTCTGTGCCAACCAATCCTCTGCAAAGTCTGGATCTTCTTGATACATATCCTTCATGAACTCAAAACCAAGAACCCTTTGCTCCATAGTTGATAGCAGAGTGTACCTCCTAGACAATGCATCAGCCACCACATTTTGTTTGCCCTCTTTGTACTTGCTAGAAAAGGTGAATGACTGAAGGAACTCCACCCACTTAGCATGTCTGTGACTGAGCTTATGCTGGCCTCCTATGTACTTCAATGCCTCATGATCAGAGTGTAAGACAAAAGGTTTGGGCTTCAGGTAATGACTCCAATGCCTCAGAGCTCTGACAAGAGCATAGAACTCTTTATCATATGTAGAATAGTTTAGCTTGGCACCACTTAGCTTTTCACTAAAGTAGGCTACAGGTTTCTTCTCTTGGATGAGGACAGCTCCAATTCCCACTCCACTTGCATCACATTCAACCTCAAATAGGCAATCAAAGTTTGGCAATCTTAGGATAGGTGCACTGCACAAGAGCTTCTTCATGTGTTTGAAAGCCTGTAAAGCATTCTCAGTCCAAGTGAACTCTCCCTTCTTCATGCACTCAGTGAGAGGTGCTGCAATGGTGCTAAAGTCCTTAATGAATCTTCTGTAGAAGGATGCTAAGCCATGGAATCCCCTTACTTCTGTAATACTCCTAGGGATAGGCCAAGACTGGACTGCCATGATCTTGTCTTGATCAACTGAAATGCCTCTACCAGATACCACATATCCTAGAAACTTGACTTCCTCAGTCATGAAGGTGCACTTCTCAAGCTTCCCAAAGAGCTTGCTCTCCTTAAGTATTTCAAACACAGCCTCAAGATGCCTCAAATGATCATCCTTGCTCTTGCTGTAGATGAGGATATCATCAAAGTATACCACCACAAATCTCCCTAGGCAAGGCCTAAGCACCTCTGTCATCAATCTCATGAAGGTACTTGGGGCATTTGACAGGCCAAAGGGCATGACAAGCCACTCATAAAGGCCATGCTTTGTTTTGAAGGCTGTCTTCCACTCATCTCCTTCTCTGATCCTCAATTGATGGTAACCTTGCCTCAAGTCAATCTTAGAAAAGAACCTTGAGCCACTTAGCTCATCCAACATGTCATCAAGCCTAGGTATAGGGAACCTATACTTGACTGTGATGTTGTTGATAGCCCTGCTATCTATGCACATCCTCCAAGTCCCATCCTTCTTAGGAACCAACAATGCAGGCACAGCACAAGGGCTTAATGACTCCCTTACAAACCCTTTACTCATCAACTCTCCAACTTGCTTTTGCAGCTCTTGTGTAGCCTTAGGATCACATCTGTAGGCTGGTCTATTAGGTAGTACAGACCCTGGCACAAGGTCTATTTGGTGTTCAATCCCTCTCAAAGGGGGTAAGCCATCAGGAAGTTCCTCTGGAAACACTTCCTTGAACTGATCAATGAGGGGCTTAACATCTGCAGGGATCACCTTAGACTCTTCTTCCTGAACTTCCTTTGATAGCAGCATTACTATAGGTTGCTCCTCACTACACTCCTTGACCATTGCTGACTCAGATAGAAATACAACTCCACTAAAATCCTCAGCCATACTTGGACTTCCATAGCTCTTCTGGTGTGGTGGCAAGGGGGCTAATGTCACCTTCCTGCTCCCATGCTTGAAAGAATAGGTATTGCTTCTTCCTTGGTGTATGGAGCTTTTATCAAACTCCCATGGCCTTCCTAATAGCAAGTGACAGGCATCCATTGGAACCACATCACACAATACTTCATCCTTGTACACACTGCCAATGGAGAAAGGGACCATGCATTGCTTATCCACCTTAACCTCTGCTCCCTTACTCAGCCATCTCAACTTATAGGGGTGAGGGTGATCTTGAGTGCTCAACTTCAGCTTATCAACCATAGTAACAGAAGCCACATTGGTACAACTACCTCCATCTATAATAAGGTTACAAACCCTCCCTTGTATGGTACATCTGCTCCTGAAAATGAGGGACCTTTGATCCTCCTCCAAAGGTATCTGTTGTGAATGCATTACTCTCCATAGGACTAAGCTGTGGCCTGTGTCAGGGAGTGCCACTATTGCCTCCTGACTAGACTCTTCTTCCTCACTCACCACTTCTTCAACCTCAGGCTCATCCCTTTCATACTCAACTAGACCCTCTTTCTCCCAAGCCTCAACTTCCATTATGGTTAAGGTCTTCTTAGAAGGGCAATCCTTCCTGAAATGTCCATAGCCTTGACATTGGAAACACCTAATTCTGTTCTCAGTCAATGAAGTGCTTGGCTTTTGACCCATGATGCCCTTACCCTTGTCTAAGGTAGGTGGGGGTGCTGTCTTAGGGGTATCCATGGCTCTAAACCCACTAAAAGGTCTGGTTTGAAAAGGCCTAACAGGTTTTGGTGTAGCAGGCTTAGTTTTCCCTATCTTCTCAATTCTCAGAGATAGGTTGACAACATCATCAAATGACCACAGAGGTTGCATCCTAACCTTGTTAGCAATGTTCTTATCTAGGCCCTCTAAGTACCTAGCAATCCTTTGCTCAGGTTTCTCATTTATATCACATTGTAAGGTGAGTTGTTCAAACTCCCTCAGATAAGATTCAACAGGTTTGTCTCCTTGTTTCAACTTAGACAACTTGATAAACAGATCCTGGGTGTAATCCTTAGCAACAAATTTGTCTAACAGTTTCTTTTTCAGTTTAGTCCAAGACTTGATGGGTTCCTTACCCTCCCTAGCCCTTAACCCTTTCATAGTCTCATACCAAAGGGAAGCATACCCTTTCAGTTTAAGGATGGCTACTTTAAAAGACTTGGAATCATTGTATCCCTTGTACTCAAAGATCCTTTCTACTTCTCTAAGCCATTCTAATAAGTCATCAGGATTAAGACTACCAGAAAACTCAGGGATATCTACCTTAAGATGTTTGTCTGTGTTCCTGTGGATGGAAGCTCTGCTTCTTGTTGAGTCATCTGAGTCTGGATACTCTTCATCATCAGGTGGCCTTCCTCTGCCTCCTCCTTGGCCTCTTCCACGTCCTCTACCTCTCCCTCCAGCAAGCAAATGGTTGCCTATAACTTGGTCCAAGGTTCTGGTTAGGGTGGTTACAATCCCAGCCAGATCCTCCATCCTTGCTTCTACTCCTGCTAGTCTCTCTTCACTCATTGGGCTATTTTTGTGTTTTTAAATGTAGTTAGGGAAAATGAACTCACTAAGACTCTCAACCAAAGCTCTGATAACCAATTTGGAGTGTAAACTACTAAGGTTCACAAGTTTTAAGTGATTTGATTAGCTTGACTCAAACTGAAAACAATATCAAGTAACAAGGGATGTTGTTTTAGAGATTGTGAGTTGTTTAACTGAAAGATTCAAGGGATATGACTTGGATACAATCCTCTACAGCAAAGCACAAGAGAAAAAGGATTCAAGACTGGTTTTAGAGACAGTTTCAAGTGTTACAGCAAAGCACAAACACCCTAGACTAACCTCAACAGCAAGTAAGTTAAACCACAGCAAGGCACAGGTATAACTTAGCTCACAATACAAGGCACTGATCAAACACCTTGGAGGTGTATCAGGCTTGCTTCAAACTACAGCTCTTAGCACAAGTTTGATAACATTGAGTGATTTCTCAAAGTTTAATTCATTCATTCATAAAAGTCTGCTTACAACAACATACAAGACCTCCTTATATAGAGGGACTGATATCTTGTGAACCATTGGATGTATGTATCATCCAAGGGCCAGCTTAGGATCTAAACTACTTCTACTGACATTAATTAAGGGCCTCACAAGAGGACGAGCTCAACAACTATAAAGAACAGACACAAGACACAAAAACAGACTGAACAAAAAAGCAGATAAAGCAGTTTTGGAGTTTTCCTGAAATGGAAATCTGTTGTTCTTGTTGCCTTGTTGCTTTGCCTGGATGTGTTGCTGCTCCTTGGGACTCCCTACTCTTATTAGAACATAGATAAGACCTGCCTTGGACGAGGACAAGTTGACTTAAACAAAAGGAAACCACAAACTGCCTTGTACTTTCTCTGTTTTTAATGGGTTTGCTGGACTCTAACTTGGGGTGTCTGTTTCATGGGTTTTTACTAGACTTCAAAAGGATTTGTCCTGGACAAACTTGTAGCTTAGTGGGTTGGCTTGATGGTAGGCCATGGTGGGGGTGGTTGGGATGCTCTGGTGTACCTCCTAGATACAGGGTTTGTGAATTGGTCTGTCTGAGCCTGAAGGGTTTTGTTTCTGTCTTGTGTGGATAATGTGGGTTGTGTTGGGGCTTGGCATGGGTTGTTGAGTCTTGGACTGTCTCCCACACTGTTGTAGCTTGGCATGGCTTGGTCTTGGCTTGTCATAGCTTGTTGTTTGGACCTTGTAACTCTAGCTTCCATCTGAGGGGTCATTGGGGTTAGGCTTGCCTTGTTTGTGGCTTGATCATCAAGGCCCCTTGGGTGAACTCCTGCTGCATACGTAGTAATAAATTAAGGTAATACCAAAATTGTAAGGGATAAAGGAGATATAAAAGATTAAGGGGAAATCTTCAACAAAAATATGGAAACTAAAGAAAGTGGAAAAAATATATGAAAATTGATGCTGCAGTACTTCGAACGCGGGCGGGGAGGGCAAGGGGAATATTCTATCAGTTGTCAGACAAACCACTAAGACACACTACGTACTATGTCACATGTGTTATTTAATTTTTATTTATATTTTAAATCTACCCCGGGCCCTGGCCCGTCTGGCCCAGGCGTAGCTTCGTCTTTGGTGGTAATGATGGAGTAATCATTGCTTGATGATAGAGACGATGTCATGGTGATGTCATGGGAGCAATTCCAATTGTTTCTTTAACAACTTCATTTTCTTTTGTACGTGATTAGGGTAGGAGTTGTTGGCTGCTTAATGAATATTGGATGCCCCTCTCTCCTTGCTTGCCTCCTCTCTTATAGTAAATAAACCATAGTGGGTTTATTAGGGTTTTTCACTTGGTTATCTTCTCCAACAAGGTAGGGCTTAATTACCCATCTTTTCCTCCTTCTCGGTCCAAAGGCCCAATTTCCATATGCCATGGATCCATTTGCCATTTAATTATCATCCCGTCTCATGCCACGTAGCCCATGCCAAATAGTGAGAACCCCAAACAAATATGTATATAAAATAGAGGGAATAACGGTAAAAATAAGTAAAAGACAAAGTAAAGGAAGATGACACAAGAGATTGTAATGTTGACGCGGAAACCCATTGTGGAAAAAACCGCGGGAGGAGTTGGTATCCCGCCAATTCACTATATGTTAATCCAAGTACAAAATACACTAACTAACTCTCATAAGATGACGAATAAATAGCAACACATACAATCGGGTCGGGCAGTACATAGGCCGAAGGTCGGAAGGTGCTCCGTGGACTGTAGTGTAGTACGGGGATTTATTTGTAGCTTTGTAGTAATGGGTAATGATGGTGATAATGATTAGTTAATCATTACTCAATTATCATGATGGTGATGACATGAGGATGATGTCACTAAGATGGAAGATGATGTTTGCTTCATTTGTACGTAGGCTTTCCTCTGTTGACGCCGTCTTTTTTTTACGAATATATTTGATGAATATTCAATGAATCTCTTATTCCTTTCTTATCTCTTGTTTTATAGTAAATAAACCCTAGTAGATTTATTAGGGTTTCCAACTTAATTGTGTTCTCCTCCAAAGTAGGGCTTCATTATCCATCTTTTCCTCCTTCTCGTTCCAAAGGTCCAACTTCCATATGTCATGGGTCTGTTTGCGTATTTAATTATGGTCCCGTCTCATGCCACCTAGCCTATCTCAAATAGTGAGATTTTGGCCCAAACAGTTGGCCCCCAATTTCGCTTTTCAGCACTGGCGAGGAGGGAAATTGACTCTTTATGCTCTGCACCCTGATGTTCTTCCACTGCTTGCGATCAGCAACCACCCTTCTAGATTAAGCCTATGATACCCTGTTGGACAAAATGCTGCTACCCTACTGGATCAAGATGCTGCTAACCTGTCGGAACTTGTGCAAATTTACTGGACACCTCAAACATAATTCTGCACCCCTGCTCTGCACCCAGAATTCAGATACCTTAATCTGCTCTTTCCTGCTGAATAATACTCTGTTGTCCTGGCAGAGTGATTTCTGTTTCTCCTTGATTCTACTGATCTGGAAGTAGATGTAAGCTGATGCACTACAGATGTCGACTTGTAGATTTCTGCTGCAGACTTTTCCAACAAGCTGACTCCCGGCAGATTTCTGCTAGAAGATCTTGAACTCAGCTGGTGGTCACTGGGGACCAGGTGAGGGACGCCGAGATCCTGATACTGGACACGGGGGGCCAAGTGACGGACGTCAGGGTCTTGATACCGGACGCAGGGGACCAGGTGAGGGACACTAGGGGCCGAACATTGGGTGCGAGGAACCAGGTGACGAACGTCGGGGTCCTGATACCGGACGTGGGGGATCAGGTGAGGGACGCTAGGGTCCTGACACTGAGTGCGAGGAAACAGGTAAGTGACGCTGGGGTCCTAATACTGGGCGCCGGGGCCAGGTGGCAGACATCAGGCTCATGCTATTAGGCGTCCACAAGGTGAAGTTTTCTCCTAACCTTTCCATTCTGTTATCTGGTCGCCAGGAGTAATTCTGGTGGTAAAAGACTCCAACACAGGTTTCTTGTAAACTTTTTATGTAGATACCTGGAAATGTTAGTAATGCAGCATAGGTGTATGCAAGGACTCTCTAATGCATGATGCATGCTACACGGTGATAAGACATGTTGGGGATCCCTATATGATATGAATTCAATGTCAATCATGCCTATAAACTTTGCTGCCAGCTATGGGGATAAGACATGGCTCGAATGTTTGGTAATCATGCTACCTTTACAACCGCTCGTGAGGCTGTGGATGGTATTAAGGAGCTGACTGAACTCCCACCAACATTGTTACATATGCTGCATAAGAGGCGGGGATTAGCTGCATCTAGGCCTTTCTTGAAGTGTTGATCACTTCTTAGCATCTAGAAGAGGAGGAGAAGCAGATTGTCTATGCTTCTCCCACTCCACCAGACTTGAGCATCCTGGTTCATGATGCTTGAGAGGTCAATTCCTCTAGTGGGGATGCTGATGAAGCTCCCCAAGAAACTGGCGAGGAAGAGGCTGCTTTTGCTGTTGCAGTCCATCAAGAGACTGCTATGAAGGGGGTTGTTTCTGGACCTGTAGAAGAATGACAGCCAGAAGGAGAAGCAGTAGAATAGGGCGTTGTTGAGGTAGCCTCATACTACCTCCCCCCTCAAATTGTTATTGTCTGTTAGTTTCAGAAACAATATTTTAGTTTTGGTAGCCTAGCCTTTTGTGGCGTAGGTCTATAAAAAATATTTTGGCACTTTGTTGTATCTGCCACAGGGACAGGGTTTAAACTTTATTTGCAAAGGTTTTGTTGTACCTCCCGTGGGCAGGATTTAAACTTTGTTTGCAAAGGTTTTGTTGTACCTACCATGGGCATGGTTTATACTTTGTTGTACCTGCCCTAGGCGGGGTTTAAACTTTGTTGTACCTCCCGTGGGCGAGGTTTAAACTTTGTTTGCAAAGGTTTTGTTGTACCTGCCGTGGGCAAGGTTTAAACTTTCGCTAGGTAACACGATGTTTGCATCCTATCACCCTGCCTGACTACTTAACCTTGTTCATGACGCAAGGTGTGTTCGTGTGCTTTTATACCCATCGATGGTTTACCTTGGTAAGTTTTAACGTCGTTATACGACCGTTGAGGTCCTGCAGAATACTGGTCGTGCAGTTCTCCCTACACTCTCCAACGTTATCGCGCATGCATGCTTTGCTTGGACGAGTACTCATGTTTTAGTAGCTACGTTAGGGGTGTATCTGGGGAGCTTTTGAGCCTCGGGCTGATGTCCCAGCCCCCCTTCGTGTTTACCCGCCTGGTGAGGGTGCCTCGTTAGGAATTAGGTTGGACATACTAGATGTCGCGTGTCTCGTCACTCTGCGTTCAGGAGTAGATCCTCTTGTGGTACACTTGACCAAGAAAGTAAGGGTAATGCTTCAGAGCCGCTCTTCCAAGAATAAACCTAAAATTCAAAAATGTGTCAAGAAAGCAGTGTAGGATGCCTGGCGCCATCTCACGGGGTTCTAGGGCAACCATGGACCCAGGAGGCTACAGAACTCTCGCTTAAGTAGCAGGTTTTAGAAAGAGAAAAATCATGCTGAAAAATAAAAAAGAATAAAAAGGTTTTGAAAATAAGTAATTATTATACGCATACTATGCTACTATTTTTTTTTTAAACATCATAATTTTTCGTTTGGTTCTCTTGGACTGTTGAAACATACTCTGTACACTGGGACCAAACTTCCTAATCAAATGTGATACGACTTCAGATGGAGAATGTTCCATGGTTTGTGTATGATTTGACTTTGCATGGTCATCAATATGTATGCACCACGACCAACAACACTCTCCACTTGGCAAGGAGCTTCTCGTTTGTAGGCGAATTTGCCTGGTTTCTGCCTACCACACGATGAATGTAGTATATACTCCATGCATGATTTTCATAACTTTGTTGTGGAGGGCATGTATTATAGTCTGGGACTCATGTTCGCCTTTTAGTTGTTGTTCTGAAACTTTTGTAAGGCAGGCGGGCAGCAGAGTACTGCTAGTTCCTTTTATTTCATGTTCTGGTTCCCTTGGGACCTCTCTGGTTGCAAGATGTATTTCATTGATTTTTACTTCAGGAAGCTGTTGTAAGGATGTGTAATGCAGCATTCTGGATGATGCATGTTTTCTCATTCGATTTCCAGAAAAACTGCTCTTTTACTTTTTTAGTAGTGTCATTTGCTGGCGGAGTCGCCGGATGTATAGGTAGACTAACTTGGTTTGTAGGTTATTGTGTAATCAATTCTGCCGGAAGAGTGTTCTTTCCTGTAGATAGATTAATAAGGGGTAGTCTGCCATGCGGTCAAAGCAACTTGTCCTGCAAGTTGGGGGGCCTTATATACACATAAGAAGGCTGATTTTGCAGGCAGAATGATTTCTGCTAGAACGCATGCAAAATGATTTCTGCATGAGGTGTGTATATTCAGCTAGAGGAATGATCTGATATGTAACAAGAATCGCAGATTCTGGAGCCTGAGTGAGCACTCCTGTTGGCAGAGATATCTCGCGAGGATCCTGCAAGAACTGTTACTGCTATGGCTGCCAAATGGCATAGCCATAAACCCTCATATGCTCAAGGCAGTAATTATTCGCAATACATATACTGTAATTATTCCCAACCCTCCTATGCTCAAGACAATCTTTTTTTTTTCACCGCTAGTTGTAGCACATGAAATGATAAGTATAGTTGATAAGATACCTGGCTTGAATGTTGCTCTAAGGTAGCGGGTGCGTGCGTCTGCCCCCATGTTTTGGTACCTGGGGGACCTGTCAGACTCTGGGTGCCCTTAGGTGTGTGACCCTCTAGTTCAGATCAGACTGTAGCCCAAGTGTGCGTGCTTCATATTCTACTTCCTTACTGGTTGTCCTAAGCTCACATCAAATAGTTGATATGATCAGCTCCCCTTGCGATCTACGCCTGGGGACCTGAGTACCAGGTATGCTCATGTCCCCTTGCGATCCCTTTCTAGTGATTTGAGTACCACGTCTGCTCCAGCTCCCTTTGCGATCCCCTTCTAGTGATTTGAGCACCAGGTATGCTTCTACTCCCTGTAATGAAATTATTTATAAAACTAAGGAAAATGATGTAGTTTAGCCAAGGTTTCTCTCAACTGAAATTGCTCCTCTTTTTTAACACTGAATGCTAAAGTTTTAGAACAAATATACTTAGCCAAAGCACATAGCCAATGGACTAAGGGTTGAGGGCTTAATCCCAGCACTGAGCAAAGGATCAAGTTCTCAAGTCCCAGCACTAAACAAAGGACACTCCAGCACACAGCCAAGAGGGTTAACAGAGAACAAGTTTTAGTTTAGGTTTATACTTCAAATCTGCCTTTCATTCATTAGGAATAAGCCTTATATAGGCAATCAGGTTATATCTTACACATTCAAATGCATCTAAGGCCACAAATGGCTCTCAAAAAAGGACAATAAAACAACTACAATTCTTACACAAACTTAAATAAAGTAAATAAACAGATAAGTAGTTCTGAATAGGACAATCTTCCTTGTTGCTTTGCTGCTGCTTTATTATAGTAAAGAGTGGACTTTAGGCTTGGTGTCTTGAGCCAAAACGAAGTAGGATTGATCCCAAAAGACTCTTTTGAAGGTCCCTCGAGCTTGTTTGGCCAAAAGAGGAAGGATTGATAGTGACAGCTGAACTACTACACAAAAAGTTAAATCTGGTATGCTGAACTCGGTCCCTAGACTAACTTGTGATCCTTGCATTTTCTGAAGAAGAGTTCCTGGACAAAAATTTAGAGGACCCTCCCTAGGACCTAGCTTGACCATTGGTTAGGTTTCTTTAGGTGTGGAAGGCCCCCGTGGACCCTGTCCAATAGGACTGTAAATGCCCGGGTGTATTAGGACTATTGTTCTTGTTCTGGCTGGGGTTGTTCCTGTTGTGACTTGGATTGTGGGTGCTTGGATTGTATAACACATTGTCATAACTCGTCATGTAGTTGCTTGAGTTTTTGTTACCTTGGGGATTTCCTAGACAACCCTGAACTTTATCCTGAACTCCTAGTGCACTCCCCTACTATCTCCTTCTGGTGATCTGAGCACCACGTCTGTTCCTGCTCCCCCTGCGATCTCTTTTTGGTGACCTTAGTACCAGGCCTGCTCCTGCTTCCCCTGGGATCTCTTTCTGGTGACCTGAGTACCAGGTCTGCTCCCGCTCCCCTTATGTTGGAAGTCCTACCAATGTGCAACACCCAAGTCTGGTCTCTCATGTTTTCCGTCAGGGATGAGGTGTCTATATCACCCTGGGTCTGGAGTGCTCGACCAAACTCAGCTTAGTACTTAATGGTTGTTCAAGCTTAGCACTTTACGCTTATGTGTGTGATTCATTTGGCCACCCCTCATGATAGTTATGGTTTGTTCATAATGGCTTTCACGGGGTAGGTAGTTATTACATAAGATTAAAAATAAGAACGCAACTTATAGGAGGCAAAAACAAGTGCGAGAAACAAATTTCAAATAAGGACGCAGCTTAGAGGAGGCAAAAACAGTGCGAGAAACACATTTAAAAAAAGAACGCAGCTTAGAGGAGGCAGAAACAAGTGCAAGAAGAATATTTTCGTGTACCTAGTCTCTGTAGGATACAGAGACTTACTAACGAAATATCGTGGGTGTTGCGCCCCTGCTTGCCCGCATACTACTATGACATTGACAGCTGTCGTGGTTACTGACAAATGTGGTACCATGGTTCTCATGGTTCTAGAGCGGACAACACAGGTGGCATGCCCAGATATTTCTTCAACTCCTTTAATGCCTTTTCGTGCTCCTCTACCCATTCAGACCATTGAGTATTGGTTTCAGCGATTTTGAATATACAGAATTTGCGGCTCACAGCAAGTGATGCGCCTTGTCAAGGATGTTGGTGGAACCTAATCGATGTTCTAGTGCTGCGGACTGATTTTTCCAGCACTAGAGGATGAGTTAGTTCCAAAGAAACCAATATACAGAATGTTACCTGGTGTGGGACGCGAGTTATCGGGTATAAGAGAGTATCCTGGAGTCAGGGCTCCTAGTAGTTTTGAATAGGACAATATTCCTTGTTGCTTTGCTGCTGCTTTATTGTAGTAAAGAATGGACTTTAGGCTTGTTGTCTTGAGCCAAACTGAAGTGAGTTGATCCCAAAAGACTCTGCTGAAGTTCCCTCGAGCTTGCTTGGCCAAAAGAAGAAGGATTAATAGTGACAGCTGAACTACTACACAAAAGGTTAAATCTGGTCTGCTGAACTTGGTCCCTAGACTAACTTGTGATCGTTGCAGTTTTTGAAGAAGAGTTCTTGAACAAAAATGTAGAATACCCTATCTAGGACCCATCTTTACCATTGGTTAGGTTTCTTTAGGTGTGGAAGGCCACCTTTGACCCTGTCTATGCGGAATGTGTCTGCCCGAGTGTATTAGGACTATTGTTTTTGTTGTGGCTGGTTTGCCCTCAAATCTTCATCATCCTAAGACTCTCCATGATAAGGACCTAGGTCTCCAACATTGAATGTGCCATGGAATCCATAGCTGCCTGGCAGATCTACTTTGTAAGCATTAGGACTCAGCCTTTCAAGTACTTCAAATGGTCCATCAGCCCTTGGCATGAGTTTGTTCCTCCTCTTGTCTGGAAACCTTTCCTTTCTCAAGTGAAGCCATACAAGGTCTCCTGCTTTGAAGTCCTTTGCTTTATTGGGCCCCTTGGACCTAGCCTTGTACAACTCATTGGACTTCTTAATCCGGTTCTTGACGTGCTCATGAATCTGCATCATCTTCTCAACTCTTTTCGTTGCATCATAGTTTGATTTGTTTCCTTTGACTGGGGCCAGGTCTGTGGGCATGAGAGGGTTAGTTCCATAAAAAACTTCAAATGGACTTTTACCTGTGCTGTTTGAGGGGGCTTTGTTGAAGGCAAACTCAGCTTATGCCAGCTTGATATCCTAGTCCTTCAAGGACTTAGAAACAATGCTCCTTACGATTTTCCCCAAGGTCCTATTAGTAAATTCAGTGTGACCATCGGTTTGAAGATGCTGAGAATTGCTAAATAGCAACCAGGTCTTCAACAGTTTCCATAAGGTCCTCCAGAAATGGCTCATGAATTTTGTGTCCCTATCTGATACAATGCTAGGCACCCCATGGAACTTGACAACCTCCTTGAAATACAACTCAGCCATACCCATTGCAATCTCAGTCTTTTTAGAGGCAATGAAATGTGCCATCTTACTGAACCTGTCCACAACTACCATGATAGAATACTACCCTCTTTGTATTCTTGGTAGTGCCACAATGAAATCCATGCCGAGGTCTTTCCATGGTGTATAAGGACCAACTTGGAAGTGGGATTTAGCCAGCTGACATGACCTGCACCTCCTGATAGCATCCTGCACATCACTTATCATCTTGGGCCAATAAAACTGATCATGCAAGATATCATAGGTCTTATGTACCTCAAAGTGACCAGCAAGTCCATTGGAGTGTACTTCCTTCACCAGCAACCCTCTGTAGGGCCCCTTAGGCACACATAGCTTATTCCCATAAAATAGGTAGCCCTCATGAGGTGTGTACCTGCTCCCCTTCTTAACCCGACCCTCTAGGTGAACCTCCCATTCCTTCTTGAAGTTTGGATCCTCCTGATAGAGTTCTTCCATGAACTCAAACCCCAATACTCTTTGTTCCATGAATGTCAGCATTAGAGACCTCCTTGATAGTGCATCAGCCACAATGTTGTCCTTTCCCTCAATGTACTTGCTTGAAAATGAGAGTGACTGCAGAAACTCCACCCATTTGGCATGCCTGGGGTTGAGTTTGTGCTGCCCATTGATGTACTCGAGTGCCTCATGATCAGAGTGTAACACAAAAGGTTTAGGTTTGAGGTAGTGTCCCCAATGATTCAATGCCCTCACAATGGCATAGAACTCCTTGTCATATGTAGAATAGTTCAACTTAGCTCCATTGGGCTTTTCACTGATGTAGGAAACATGCTTCTTCTCCTGTGTCAGCACAGCCCATATGCCAAGGCCACTTGCATCACATTCAACCTTAAAGAGCTTGCTGAAATCTGGTAGGACTAGGATAGGAGACTTGCACAACAACTCCTTAATCAGATTAAAAGATTTCTCAGCTCTGTCATTCAATTTAAATTCCCCTTTCTTCATACACTTAGTAATGTCAGCCATGATTGAGCTAAACCCCTGTATAAATCTTCTGTAGAAAGATTCTAGGCCATGAAAACTCCTTACCTCAGTCACAATCTTAGGGATAGACCATTCTTTGATTGCGTGAACCTTCTCAGGATCAACTGCTATTCCATTCTAGGAAATAATGAACCCAAGAAAATAAACCTCAGATTGCTTGAAGGTGCACTTATCCAGCTTGCCATACAATTTGTTTTCCCTCAAGACTTCAAACAACAACTTCAGATGGTGCAAGTGTTCTCTTTTTGACGAACTTTAAATGAGAATATCATCAAAATAAACTACCACACACTTGCCCAAGTAAGGCCTCAAGACTTCTGTCATCAGCCTCATAAAGGTACTAGGGGCATTGGACAACCCAAATGGCATTACCAGCCACTCATAAAGACCATGCTTGGTCTTGAATGCTGTCTTCCACTCATCACCTGCCCTTATCCTAACTTGGTGGTATCCTTGTCTCAGATCAATCTTTGTGAACACTTGAGCACCACTCACCTCATCCAGAATGTCATTAAGCCTAGGTATGGGGAACCTATACTTAATAGTGATGTTGATTGCTCTGCTGTCTATACACATGCGCCGGGTTCCATCCTTCTTGGACACTAACAATGCTGGCATAGCACAAGGACTGAGGGACTCCCTGACATACCCCTTGTTCAGCAATTCCCCTACTTGAGGCTAAAGTTCCTGTATGGCCTTAGGATCACTCCTGTAAGCAGGCTTGTTGGGTAGGACAACTCCAGGTACCAGGTCAATGTAATGTTCTATACCCCTAAGTGGTGGCAGTTCACTAGGGAGCTCAGCAGGAAAGACATCTTCATAGGCTTCCAGTACTGCCTTGACCTCCTCAGGAATATCACAAGGGTTTAACCCAATTTATTTGGTAAGGAGTATATACACATGCCTCAGTTCATTCAGTTCTTGTACCATCTCTAACTCACTTAACAATATGACTTCCTTGGAAGCTTCACGCATGGGAGGTGGGTTAATCTTAAGAGCAGGAGGTAAGGGAGCCAGTATAATCTTCTTTTTCCCAAACTTAAAAGTATAAGTGTTATCCCTTCCATGGTGGATAACATCCCTATCAAACTCCCATGGTCTCCCAAGCATGAGGTGACAGGCATCCATAGTCAGCACATCACACAGGGTCTCATCAACATACCCTTTACCAATAGAGAAGGGTACAACACAATGTTTATCCACCTTGATCTCAGCCCCCTTGTTCAACACAATGTTCTGAATATCTGGTGTCTCTGATCTTCCTCTAAGGGTTGGGGTTGAATGTGCATCACCCTCCAGGTGACTAAACTCAACCCAGCATCAGGTTCAATCAGTTCCTCACTAGCCTCCACCTCAGGTTCCTCCATTTCATCATCACAGACCAACACTTCATTCTCTCCCCAGTGTACAACTTCCAGAGGGCTAAGAGCCCATTTAGAGGGACACTCCCTAGAAAAGTGCCCATACCCTTGACACTGAAAACATTTTTTGAGGTGAATAGTTCTCTTTTGATTGGACTCAACAGTCTTGCCTTTATCATTACTGACAGGAGTTTTAGCAGGGACTATAGGGTCTCCTATCCTGACTCCTACATAAGGTTTGAAGGTAGGTACCCTGGATGGTGTTTTAGAGGCATTAGACTTGCCCTTACCGAGCTTTTCTACCCTCAGAGACAAGTTAACAGCTTCCTCAAAGGAGTATATGTTCTGAAGTCTGACTTTACTAGCTATTCTTTCATCCAATCCCTCCAAGAACCTTGCTATTTTCTGTTCTGGTTTTTCAACAACCTCACATTGGAGGGTGAGTTGTTCAAAATCCCTCAGGTAAGACTTTACAGGCCTTTGGTCTTGTTTCAGATGTGTGAGTTTAATGAACATGTCCTGAGTATAATCTCTAGACACAAACTTAGCTCTAAGTTTCCTTTTCAGTTTAATCCAGGATTTAACAGGTTTCTTTCCCTCCCTAATCCTCAAGGTTTTCACGTTTTCATACCGTAGAGATGCATATCCCTTCAACTTCATGATAGCAACTTTAAAAGCCTTCCTATCAGTGTAACCTTTAAACTCAAAGACTCTCTCTACTGCCCTTAACCAATCTAGGAAATCATCAGGGTTCATGCTACCTAGAAAGTCTGGGAAGACCTTGCTCTACCTTTAAACTTATGTCCTTTAATTTGATTAATTTTCGCATGCTTTATATATTTTATTTGATAAAACCGATTATGCGCATCCGATTTTTCTCAAAATCGATTCAAATTTTTTAACCTTGATTTTTGACATTATGAGTGTCATGGAAATGTTCCAGAATGTACATAAATTTAAAACTCAAATTTTGAAATTATTGTAATTACATTTGGATTTATTTGATTAAAATATGATTTTAAAGTCTAATTTTGAGCAATTATATAACAAGTTGAATTATTGTCAAAAATTGAGTGATGACTAATTTTTGAGTCCTAAATCAGTTGCGATAATTAACTTGGACTTAAATATGACTTAAGTATTGTTTGGTGATTTTAAAGTGTTATTATCACGCATTTCAGTAAAACCGTGTTATATATGATATAAACCGTTAAATAGGGCGATTTGGCATTTAATATGAGCATGTTTTATATATATTATGATGCTTCATTTTTATTTATGAATGTCATATTTTCATTTATGAATGTCATATTTTATTTATGTAATTTTGAATTATGTAATTTTATCCTTGTATGGCCTTAGTTTTAGTCGATATTGCTCGAAATGTAAGGGAATATTGATTCGGTTATAATTTATTGTGATCTCGTATCACTTTTATTGTATTATTATTTTATTTTACAAATGTATACTAGGAAATTATTGTAAATTTATTATATATTTTGTAATTATTTTTATTTCGGAATTTTCCAAAGACGATGCCATTCAGAAAGGAGTTCCGAGAGAGACGATATAATTGGGAGGCGTGCTTATGAAGTTCAAGGGACCAAAGGAGTTGGTTTCCGAATTTTTAATAGATTATATGATTTTCTATTCTAGGAAAGGACATACTAGGAATTTTATCTTTATGCTTGCATTTTATTTAATATGTTTGCATGCATTGCCAAATCGCCATAACATGGCATGCATATTTTATCGAGTATTCTACCGTGTCAATTAAAATTATCGTCAATTCATCGATTTAGTTCACTTAAATGAGATAGATAATAAATTGACATGATCTCTCATAATAAATAATTGAGATCAAGCCTTACCAAATTGTAGAACCCATGAATCCCAATTTCGCAAGGAAGTAGGCTCGGCTCACCGGGGTACTAAACTTGTTTTGTTGGGTAAGTGGGGTAATAAAGTTTATTATTTTGAAATTTGGATTGAGCTCAACGGACGTATTCGCGACCGTAGCCGCGTGTGTTCCGGGCTTAAGATAAATATTAAAATAATATTATCGACCGAGAGTTCTAATGTAGAATCGATTAAAGAGTTAATCCACCGAATTATGTTAATGAGGGATGAATCGGCTCACTGTGCCCAAGTTGATATGAATTTGGATCTCGGAATCATTTATAATAGTCGGGTAGAGGTCACTATTTAAATGCTAAACTTGTTTAAAATGTTTACAAGTATATATTTAATGATAAATGTTGACATTTCCTTTATGTCTAAAATTTGTAGTTAATATTGTTTATTCGCAATGGCAAATGCTAATTCATCGACAACCACTTACGCTCCAACTCTCACGAATGTCTCATGGCTTCGATCCTTCATGGATCGATGCAAGTTAGAAAAGAATGGCGCTAATTTTGCCGATTAGGATGCGCAACTCCGCTTGGCCGCGGAGGGTGACGACAAGTTTCGTTACCTTACCGAGGCCTCTCCCACCGCACCTAACGAAAGGTCAACTGTTGGCGCAAGCCGATCCTATGAGGCTTATAATAAAGACTCCGCCGCGATCAAAAATGTTTTGATCTTCTCGATGGAGGCCGATGTCCAAAAGAGTGCCATAAAGATGAGCACGGCCTATGAGATCTACACGAAGCTTGTGACCATGTTTTCACAAGCTCCAAGGATCATTCAATATGAGACGGCTTCCGCGATTTTCGACATGAACTTAAGATAGGGCCAAAAAGTTAGCCCTCATGTACTCAAATTGATTGAGCATGTCGAGACTCTCAAATTGCAAGGGGTTGATATTCCCGAACAACTCGTTATTGATCGAGTACTTCATTCCTTGGGGAAAATCAAGGCATATGTGCAGTTTAGGGTAAACTACAATATGCAAAACTTGAAAACCTCTCTCCGTGAATTGCACAAGATGCTTGTGCAAGCCGAGAGAGACATAGGGCTAAATGTTAGCCTCTCCAAGGATGTACTCCATATTAATAGCAAGAGTAAGGGAAAGTTCAAGAAAAGTGCTAGTAAGGGGAAGAAGCCCTCCACCTACAAAGGTAAGGGAAAAGCTATTAAGAATAGCTCACCCAAGTCTAAGAAAGGTGCCTCAACCGAGGACAAGTGTCATTATTGTAATGGCATAGGGCATTGGAAGACGAATTGCCCCAAATATCTAGGAGATATCAAAGCTGGAAAGATTGTTTCAGTTGGTAAATTTTCACCCCGATCATTTATGTTATGATCTCAACTTTGGTATAAGATACGAGTTGTGATTCTTACCCTTTTTATTGTAATTAGGGCACCCAAGTAAGGACAAAGGCAAGGACAAGCAAGTCTAAAAAGGCTCTTCAAGGGAAGCTAATGTAGCCACCCATGGTTGAAGACCTAAGGAAGCTTGGCCTCGAGATAATCTCCCCTTTTGATTGTATTATTGTTGTTGAGAACATTTTTATTTCCTTGTTGGACATGGAAGTTTTTAATTTTCAAGAACAATTGTTGTAATTGAATATTTAGTGACTTGGTTTTCAACCCAAGTCACTTGGTTTGTGGAAACTTTTATTGTTCTAAAAACTTGTCATTATACACCACTTGCACTAATAACATAAATTGTATCAACTCATATTGATCATATTAGTATTATGATGATTGGATCATTATAATAAAAAGCTAAGAATTCCATTCTCACTTTGAAAGATCAATTGTTACGTCAAAATTGAGTTATTGAACTCAAAATAGGGTATCTACCAAACCAATTGGCCACACCACTTAAAAAGATAGTATTTGACATGAATATGAGTCCACCTCTTAAGATTATAGAACTAGTCTATCTCGAAGCTAAGATTCCTTGTCTTTACAATAAAGTCTTTAATAGATCATTTAAGGTCAAGTTGTGATACTTCTACCTCCCTCACAAGTATGAGTAAAAAAAATTTTGTGGCTTATAAGGCTATCTATAAAGAAAATAATTGTATTTTTTCTAAAGATAGAGTGGCAGAAAATAAGCCACAACGTAAAACTAGTTAGGAACTAGTGAGGAAAGCAAAAGAAAACGTTATTAGGTTAGACTCAAGGCTAGTGAGGAAACCAAAAGAAAGCGTTCTTACGTGAATCCCTAGACTAGTGACGAGACCAAAAGAAAATTTTCTTGATATAATGAACTATGAAGTGGAAGTACCTAGAAATTTTAAAATTCAATTTTCTAACATAAGAGACTTATGAACTTAATGGAATCTATGCAAAGGAATTATATATTTGGAGTTGTCTAATAAATCATTCTATAGACATGAAGATGTTTTATTTGGAGGTGTCCAATTATAGTTGCATGGATAGACATGAAAATGTCTGCAAAAGCTAAGTTAATGCGTAACTATGCTTAGATCCATATCATCAGTAAAATACCTCATAGTAGGTGTGTACAAGATACACAACAAGACCACATGTCCAAATAGGGATTTGGAATAGGATGTGTACATGACACAAGCCTAAGGTATCTACCTAGAGGTTATGATGATCTTTTCTATTATGAGATATAAGAAGAGTTTCACTCGAATTGTCGAAAAGTCATGTATAGACATGAAGTTCAGTGGGAGTTAAAGTCATGTATAGGCATGAAGTTAAGTGGGAGTTAAAGTTATCATATAAAGACATGAAGTTTAGTGGGAGAAATTGTTTTCCACGTGAATGACATAACACTCATTGAGAGTGACGTATTCATATTACCATTTTGAAAAGAGTGGTTGGATTTTAATGTTGGATGAAAGAGGGCAACATGTAAACTAAAATCAAAATCTATTGTGGAATAGAAGATTTTAACTTGGCATTTAGAAAGTGTCTTATATCGATAAGGTCCTTTATCTATTTCAACAAGTTAAATAGGTTTTATATGTTGATGAAAGAGGGATCACTATGAAAAGGTCATAGTCATCCACTGAACCTAAGAGTTGTTGATCACATGAGTACTAATGTTTTCGCCATTAGGCCAATCATGTATGCCATTACATGCACGTACCTAAATGAATAGTATGCTAGGAACATGACAAGCCTATAACAAATCAATCCACATGAGTGTCATTGGATAGCCTACAAGAACATCCATAGGGTTCTCAAGGAGAACTATGTATTCATTCTTGTGTTTGGTAGAGAAAACTTGGATATGTGGTAAAGGTTACACAAACCCAAATTTCCAAACTTATAAGGTTTCATCGAAATCCTAGACGTAACTTTGTTATACAAGAAGCGAATAACTAAAAGGATGATTTCAGAGTCAATCATTATAAATTCTACAAATAGAGACCTAGTATATTATGATGAGGATAATGTGGCTTACAAGGAACTAATGGTAGATCCTTTCACCTAAATACCTATTAGTTATCATGGTAACAAGTGGGAGCATCTTTCAAGTTAAAGAGTCCAACACTAGATAGAGATCTAGATATGTACGTAGATGAATTCATGTTATTAGGAATAACATTGGATGGAACAGGTTGGAATAAATGAATACAAGGTATTTAATAAGATCGTCATGAATTGTCATGGACGAAATAAACTTTAGATTATATGATATGAAGCAATAACATTGTGTTGATTGTTCATATATGATAATCACATTTATCGTTTGAGTTTCTAAAACTCGTTTTTGTACTTTGTTATATCCAAATGGGTTGTAGAGACAATTTTTGACCCCATTAAAGTGTACTGGATTAACATAGCATTGGCCCCTAGTTGCTTATATGAGGTGACATCTCCAAGTGACTAGAGTGTGATGCGATTGGTGGCAAGTTCAAGTGCCATAGGGTCATAAGGGATGACCAATCGATCACATAAACAGACTGTAAGGGACAATCTGCCGGGCAGTGACCGCTTATAGAGTTTAGGCAATTCTTGTAGCCTGGTCGTGGCAAGAGCTACTATAGTATTCTTTTTGAGTCAATTCTTTGACTAAAGACTGTTCGCCTAAGGTGGCACAGTTTCAGAGTGACTTTGATTTATGCTCTACGACCTTCGTAACTGGGGTCAAATGGGCATCTTTTGGGTCATGATGAGATGTGGCTATTCGAAGGGAATAGTGCGATAGGAATTGTCCACCCCTTGTTAGGGTTGTTCTAAAATATCAAGGCCACTCGAGGAGGAGTAAGCTAAAAATGCGTGGCCACCCTCGGAAGGTATCTATGGTAGATAATTCCGGCCAGACAGTTACTCTCCAGATCGAGGAAACCACTCATGATATGATCAAATGCAAGTACGACCTGCAAGACACCTTGCATTGAGTGAGAGATTGTAATAGGACAAGAGAATTGGTGACGCACACTTGTCTCGGACAAGTGGGAGATTGTTGGAGTAAGTGTCCTCAACAATAGTGCGATCACATAATTAAATCTCAATTATAAGAATACAAAAGGATGATGAATATTATAGTCAACCGGTCAACATAAATCGGTAACGATTGGCTCACTGGAAAGTTTGACGTTTGATCGTGCTTGTCGCGAGCCCGATACAAAGATAATTTACCCAGACTAGGCAAATAACAAATTAATGTAATTAGGGAAGTAGGGGTTGATCCTCAAGGAGATGGTATTTCCTATGGATTGTGAATCGTCTCACAATTGAGTTTTATCTAACGAGTTTCTAGGTTTTGGAATTATGATATCCAAACTAACGAAAGGCATAAATGAAAATAAAAACAATTGAAAATGAATGCAATAAAGCAAAAGACGAATTAACAATAATGAGAAGCATCTAGGGAAGTAGGTTCACACATGTAGATTGACATATTGATGCAATTGGATTTAGGACGTGCAAATAATTCATTGTGAGTTCGTAAGAATGATGTGTCCATTACAATCATAGATCAGATGGTCTAGCAGGCTTTTAGGCAATTTACTAGGTCTTAATCCACTATGTCATTCTTTGTCTATTCACTTCTCGTATCTCTACCTTGGAAAAGAATTCCATACTAGTCAATGATTTTGATCAGGAATCGTCAACTATCGTTATAGTCCAAACATGCATAGACACAATGTTTTAAAAGCACAATTTCTTTTATCCAATTATCATCTTTTTAATCAATCTAACATGGCTACCCTACACCCTAGAAAGGTGACTACTCACTCATGATAATGTTTATATCTAAGATGATGATGATAATGAAAACTAGGATAGACATGTTTATTTGATTTTGACAATAATCTAAGACTCTTTATAAGGCGATAATAACGACGCTAATTGACAATCTAAGAAATGAAATTACGATTATAAAAAACATGAAAATGAATCTAAGACAATATGTAAAGAAGATAACAATCAAATGGAAAACAATAAAGGACAATAAACAAAGGATATAATAGAAGTACCCAGGTGACGATTAACAACGAAAGCGATAACAATAATAGAAATCCCTCGCATAGAATAATCGTTCCTTGAATTACAACACTTGAACCCAATAAAGTAGATTACAAAGATTGAAATTCTTATTGATCTAAGCTAATGTTTTGATGTGAAATGGAAAGAAATAAACTAAGAACTAAAGACAAAGGAAGAAAATGATCTAAACTAGAATTTCTATACTAAAGAGAATTGTAAGAAAAGAAGAGATGTTGTGTGTGAAATTGTTGTGAGTTGGATGGGTTGAGAAGAGGGGCTGGAGCATCTATATATAGCATTAGGGTTTTGTGGAGAAGGGGTCGAGCATTAAGCATATAGGACAAAAATAGGAAGTTGAAGCATTTTTGCTCGAAGCAGCAGAGATACCCGATCGGGTACACACTTACCCGATCGGGTAAGTTGTCATCTGGGAGCTTTTGACTAACGTTTCATCTCCCTTTGCATTGACTTGACTTCCATCATCCCCCTTGACCTCTTCAATCGGGTTTGTTGATAGGGTTTGATGTAAAGCGATGAATTCTTCCGCCTAATTGATTGCTCTTCCGACAACTGCGACATCGTCTTTATTTCTTCTCTCTTTTGAGTTAGTGAACCTTCTTCAAATGCCTTTGACATGGTCAAGCTTTCTTCTTCAAATCGTCGGGTTCTAGGCGAATGCTCGGAAATATAGAAAAAGGGCGTAGAAACGTCATTTTCCCTACAAAACAGGTTAGAACACAGGAATTCGCCTAGAAGACGATATTAGCTCATAAGATGGCTTAACAAAGCACAAATGACATACAAAACCGAGCTAAATTGGGGGTTAAAATCATACAAATATTCACTTATCAAACTCCCCAAGCTAAACCTTTGCTTGTCCTCAAGCAAACATAACAAACAATACCAGGACAAGGGTTTCAAGCATTGGCTACTACACCATCAAGAAACAAATCTCAACGTAAAACTTTGAAAACATAATGAATCATAACCCAAAAACAATGTGGGCAAGAATGATACATAAACATGGCTGAGATTTACATAACGGCGTAGCACAAAGAATTTCACTATAGAATTTCGGCTCTTGCATGATCTTTTGACAAATGGACTCTCACGGTACACTCGAACACTCATGTATGTAAAAGGTGATTTCTTTATGTGTAAATATTTTGAGGCACTCACCTATCTACGACTTATGAAAATGTGTCCGCAGTCTAATATGGTAAACAATTCAAAACACAAGTCAAAGATCGCAATGCACATAGAAAAGAAGCCGAAAAATAAATGAAGAAGGCTTTGGGAAATGGGTGAAAGGTGGACAAATAGTTATGGTCATGTGAAGGTTAGAATGAGCTAGCAACTGACCAATGATAAATGAATACTCAATCCAAACTTTCGGTTAATTTCCAAAAGACGAAAAAACGAAGCCAGAATGAACGAATTGGCTTATTACACACGAAACACAAGGGTAAACTCCTTCTATTGATTTGACATTTTGAGGAGATACTCACAACTTCTTTTCTTATTTCTTTTCTTTTTTTTTCTTTTTTTTCAATTTTCTTCTTTTTTCTTCTGTTTTTTTCTTTTGAACATAACTTCACTTCTTGAACTTTTTCGTTCTTCCAAATTCACTTTGACAGATAAGATCAAATCTTCTCAAGAGAGCACCCATACACCATAGTCTAGCTACTAGCTCAAAAGGTAGACAGTTTTTTTATTTGTAGCTATTATTTTGTGAAGCATTTGTATGGAGGGGCTTATTTTGAGGGGCAATTCAAAGTGAAAAAGGCTTCAAATCTTAGTGAATCATGAATGCAATGCTTATAGAAATGAAATGAGAACCATACTTATGCGTTTTGACATTACACACATCACAAGGAGAACTACACACACCTAGATGAGACTAGGTATAGATGTACCAGTCTAAAGAGGTTCTACCTTACAAAATATGTAACTTGCCAAATGTCAAGATCAAGCGTACTCATCTATAGATTCATTCCATGCCTACTGTGTACAAGACTTCCCCATGTATGCAAAATTCAATGAATATTGAATCATTATAGTTCGAAAGCTATAAGTTTGGGAAATGTAACATGATAGCATAATAAACAAGCAAGCAAGGCATGAAAAGCATTCAATTGTGTTCAAAATTTTAAAATTTCTCTCTAAAATTTTCTCTTTCTTATTCAAAATTTGAAAAATATAACTAAAATGCAAAATGGGAAAATGCAATCCCTCCCCCAAGCTAAACATCACATTGTCCTCAATGTGAGCACAAAGACTAAATATGCAACGAGATGTTTAATGGGAAGAAAGGAAAAATGAAAGAAGAATGAAGCGTACTAGTCAGCGCGGACTCCCCCAAGCTAGTCTTTTGGACTTGACAAGGAAGGTCTTTATAGATTCTTCAAAAACTCTTTCATCTGCAAAGAAATCTAACAAAACAACGAAAAAGGGAAAAGCAAAAATAAAATGCAAAATGAAAAGAAACACGGGTTGCCTCCCGAGAAGCGCTTGTTTAACGTCCTGCTCGACGAATTTTTTTTAGAAATCATTGGGTTGGGGATTGACGCTCCATATAGACAATATCTAAGCATCCGATGATAGAATTGCTATAGTAGAGTTTCAGTCTGTGTCCATTGACTTTGAATTTCTCACGATTGCTAGCCATTATTTCCACATAGCCATACTTGCTAACATATGTGACAGCGAATGGTCCAGACCATCGTGATCGAAGTTTTCCCGGAAAAATTTTCAAACGGGAGTTGAAAAGAAGTACTTGGTCACCGACATTAAATTCTTTTCTAATAATCCTCTTGTCGTGCCAACGCTTCGTTTTCTCTTTGTAGATTCTAGAGTTCTCATAAGCTTGCAAACGAAATTCTTCTAGCTCATTGAGTTGCAAAAGTCGTCTATCAGCGCTAAGCTTAGTGTCTAAGTTGAGTTCTTTGATAGCCCAGTAAGCTTTATACTCTAACTCGACAGGAAGATGACAGGCCTTTCCATAAACCAATCAATAGGGAGATGTCCCAATCGGGGTTTTGAAAGCTGTGCGATAAGCCCATAAGGTGTCATCGAGCTTATCACTCCAATTGGTTCTAGATCTTGAGACTACTTTCTGAAGAATTGTTTTCAAATCTCTGTTTGAGACTTCTACTTGACCGCTGGTCTGAGGGTGGTAGGCTAATCCTCGTCTGAGATACACACCATACTTGGCAAGTAGAGTGTCTAACTGCTTTTCTCCGAAATGAGTTCCTCGATCACTTATCACTGCTCTGGGTACACCAAAACGCGGAAAAATGATCTTCTTAAACAGTCGTATCACAGCTCTAGCATCATTGGTGGGAGTAGCAATTGCTTCTACCCACTTCGAAACATAGTTGACAGCGACTAAGATGTAACAATTTCCGTTTGAAGAAGGGAATGGTCCTTGATAGTCAATACCCCAGACATCGAATATTTCGACTTCTAATATGCCGTTTTGAGGCATTTCATGTCTTTTGGATATTTGACCCATTCCTTGACAAGCATCACAAGCCATAACAAAGTCTTTTGAATCTTTAAACATTGAGGGCCAGAAAAACCCGGATTGTAAGACTTTGGCTACGGTCTTGGACGGACCATGATGATCACCATAAGCAGATGAGTGGCATCCTTCTAAAACTCCTTTAACTTCCCATTGGGGGATACATCGTCGATACAGACCATCTGAACACTGCTTGAAAAGATAAGGGTCATCCTAAACAAATAATTTTGCATCATGCAAAAATTTCTTTCTTTGGTTATAAGAAAGGTCAGAAGGTAGCTGGCGACTGACAAGAAAATTGGCAATATCAGCATACCAAGGAGAAGAGTCACCAATCGCCATTAATGAATCATTAGCGAACGAATCATTAATTGGCGTTGGTATTCCTATTTCAGTTACTCTTATCCTTGAGAGATGGTCAGCGACTACATTCTCTGCTCCTTTCTTATCCTGGATCTCTAAATCAAACTCTTGAAGGAATAAGATCCATCGGATAAGTCTAGGTTTTGCCTCTTTCTTTGAAAGCAGATATTTCAAGGCAGCATGGCCAGTGTAAACAATGACTTTTGATCCTATAAGGTATGAACGGAATTTGTCTAAGGCATAGACAATGGCAAGAAGTTCTTTTTCACTGGTGGCATAGTTGATTTGGGCAGGATCTAAGGTTTTACTAGCATAGTAAATTGCATGAAGGAACTTTTCCTTTCTTTGCCCCAAAACAACTCCTACGGCATAATCACTCGCATCGCACATTAATTCGAATGGAAGATTCCAATCGGGTGACTGGATTATAGGTGCGGTGATTAAGGCACGTTTGATTTTGTTGAATGCCTCAAGGCATTCTTTTGTGAAATTAAAAGGTGCATCCTTAAAAAAGAGCTCAGTCAGGGGCTTGGCTATTTTTGAAAAATCTTTAATAAATCGTCGGTAGAAACCGGCGTGGCCAAGGAAACTCCTGATTCTTTTTACATTAGCAGGTGGTGGCAGTTGTTCAATAACTTGGATCTTAGCTCGATCCACTTCAATACCTCTCTCGGAAATGATGTGTCCTAAAACTACACCTTCGTTCACCATGAAGTGACACTTTTCCCAGTTGAGAACAAGGTCGACTTCTTCACACCGTTCTAGTACTTTGGATAGATTTGTCATACAATTATCGAAGAAAATGCCATAGACGCTAAAGTCGTCCATAAATACTTCCATGATAGTTTCAACAAAATCTGAAAAGATACTAGTCATGCAACGCTGGAAAGTAGCAGGTGCATTACACAAGCCAAATGGCATTCTGCGATAGGCAAAAGTACCATAGGGACAGGTGAAGGTGGTTTTCTCTTGGTCCTCAGGGTGGATAGGAATTTGCAAAAATCCTGAGTAACCATCTAGATAGCAGAAATATTTGTGGCAAGCTAACCTCTCTAGCATTTGATCAATGAAGGGCAGAGCATAGTGATCTTTTCTAGTTGATTGATTCAACTTTCTGTAGTCAATACACATACGCCATCCCGTCACAATCCTTGTGGGGATGAGCTCATTCTTTTCATTTTTGACTACTGTTGTTCCTCCTTTCTTGGGAACAACTTGGACAGGGCTAACCCATTTTGAGTCAGAAATTGCATAGATTATGCCAGCATCTAGTAATTTCATAACTTCAGCTTTAACTACTTCCTGCATGTTGGGATTAAGACGGCGTTGACCTTGAACACAAGGTTTTTGACCTTCTTCTAAGTTGATTCTATGCATGCAGAAGTTAGCGCTTATGCCTGTGAGATCTTCAAGTTTATATCATATTGCCTTCTTATGTTTCTTCAAGATAGTCAATAGTGAGTTTAACTGATTTTCATCTAGGAGAGCACTCACTATGACTGGGCAATATTCAGATTCATCTAAAAAGGCATATTTTAGATTTGAGGGAAGAGTTTTAAGTTCAGGTTTGTATACTTTTGCCTTGGCAGGAGTATCGATTAAGCTTATGAACTCTCCAACTTCTTCAGACGGTATCTCTTTTCCAGTCAAGTCCTTTTCCAGCTCACTGATCTCGAAATTGTCGTTTTCTGAGATATCCTCCAACAATAGAATTGCTTCTAAAGGATCCTCAATTATTGATTGATACAGAGATTCATCAATAATTGAGTCGACAATGTCAAAGAAACAACAAGGTTCTTCAAGCATAGAGCTTTTCATTGCACTATTTAAGTTATAGGTGACTTTATCATTACCTACTTCTAATGTCAATTTTCCATTCTTGACGTCGATTACTGCTCCCGCAGTATGTAGAAATGGTCTTCCTAAAATGATAGGGATTTGCGAATCTTCAGCCACGTCTAGCACAATGAAATCGACTGGAATGAAAAACCTCCCTACTCTGACAGGCACATCTTCTAAAACTCCCATAGGTTGTTTTAGAGAACGGTCAACTATTTACAGAGTGATACTAGTGCATTTGAGAATTCCCATATTAAATTTTTCGCAGATGGAATAGGGCATGACGCTTACACTGGCACCTAGATCGCATAAAGCTTTATCGATTGTGTAGGTGCCTATAGTGCAAGGTATAGAGAAACTAACAGGATCCTTTAACTTAGGAGAGGACTTATTTTGCAATCAAGCACTGCATTCAGCGGTGAATGCTATGATTTCAACATCATCTAAAGTCTTTTTCTTAGTTAAGATATCCTTCATGAATTTCGTGTAAGAAGGGATTTGAGTGATTAATTCAGTGAAGGGAACCGTTACTTGGAGGTTTTTGACTACTTCCATGAATTTGCTGAACTGGGTTTCCTTATGATTACTCCTCAAACGTTGGGGAAATGGAACTTGAATTTTGATGGGTTCCTTTTCAGGTTCATCCTTCTTTTCGGGTTTGTTTTCCGCTTCCTTAGCGGTGGATGGTTGAGAATCTTTTTGGCTCTCTACTTGTGTAGGCTCAACTATTGGTTCTTTGGGTTGCTGAGGTTCCGTATAAGTGGTACCACTCCTAAGGGTGATAGCATTAGCGGTGTCCCTCGGTTGCTCACCATGAGGTGGGAGTTGGCCTTGTTTTCTTTGGGTAATAGAGGTAGCCAATTGGGCCATTTGAGTTTCAAGCATCTTGATGGCAGCATCTTGAGCTTGATCACTCTTTTGAAGTTGAGCAAACATTGAATCTTGTTTTTGAACAACTTAGAGAAGCATAGATTCAATTTTGCTCAAGCTTGAGTCATTAGGTTGGCTTTGAATTTGAGGTGGTTGGTGTTGGGGTTGGTTTTGGTAAGGTTGATTGAAGTTAGGTTGAAATGAAGGTCTCTGGTTTTGAAAACCAGGTGGATTGTAAGGCTTCTGTTGATGTGGTATGAATGGTTGTTGAATTTGTTGGTGGGGATTTTGAATGTTGGTGCTTTTGTAGGACAAGAAAGGATGGTTCTTCGTGTTTTCATTATAGAAGTTTGAGAAAGCATTGCCCTGCCTATATGGTTGATAGGCATTGACTTGCTCTAAAGAAATCCTACATTCTTGAAAATTATGTCCTCCAACCCCACATGTCTCGCATATCACTTCGTGGTTAGTGACGTTAACATGTTCTTTGGATTGGGAAGAGCTTCATAGTTGTTGCTGCAGAAGGGCTATTTGGGCTTCTAGGAGTGCTACTTTACTTGAATCGTTGGTCGGGTTTGTCGCGGTCCCGATACAAAAATAATTACCCGCACTTAGGCTAACAACATAAGGAATATAATTAGGGAAGTAGGGTGTCGATCCTCAGGGAGTACGTGTTAACTATGAATTGCTATGGATTGATTTTCATTTAAGTTCGAGTCACTTTAGGTGGTTGTCTAAACTATTAACATAAAATAAAATGACAAGTATATAAATGACGATATGTAAATGACAAATATGTAAATTCCAAATGAAAAACTCAGAACAGAAGACTTACCCGATCGGGTTGTCACATACCTGATCGGGGAAACCCTCTGATCCGAATAACAACAACTAAATTCTAACTAAAAACGATATTTAAATGACGATATTGAAAGCCTAACTAACTAAACTAATAAACTAGACAATAATAATAAAGTAAACTATGTAAGAACGAGAATAGAAAGACGATAAAGTAAACTATCTAGATAACAATAAAATAAACTATCTAAAACGGTAAAGTAAACTAACTAATCAAGTTGATATAGTGAAAGAGAAATACATGTAAAACTAATTAAAAGTTTCATTGACACCAACATTAGAATTACTATGATTGTCTAGGCCTTGTAGCGGTATATTCCTTTCGGATTCGTACCGACCTTTTAGTGGGTCCTAACGTCCTTTCAGCATGGTTAGGTCACTAAACCCCTATTGGTAGTCCTAATTCCCATCCCAACTCTCGTTATAAAGATAGAAATAGACTAATACAAACAATTGTTTATGGCCACTAAACAAAGTTATAGAATTTGATACGACCAAAGGAAGAAACAACTAGATGGTTCAATTGGTAACTACTCTTCTTTTAATTCATTTAACTCGTGAATCATTTCAAATATTACAACTCTATTTATTTTATTTACACTATGATAATTTTACAATATTAGAATTAATCTAATTTATATGATTATGTGATTAAGTAAATTAATAAGAAAAAGATGTATGAAATTAGACTAGGAAATATAAGTACTAAAGTGATTATGGTGACTATGTTAATAATGATTCTAGTGATAATGTTTAGGATTATATGATTAGGTAAGTTATAATGTGACATGCTAAACAATATTTTGGTTTTAACTAGATTAAATATAGATTGATTTCTTAACAACAACAATATTATGAAAATGATACTAGTGAGATTATAACTCATGATGATTAAAAATGCATAAGTAAGTCAAGGATGGAGAATTACCGTAATTGGAATACGATTATGTAAGAAATAAAGTAAAGAACAATTGTCTAACCCAATAACAAAAAGCTATGAAAACACTAGAGAAATACTAAGAAAACTATAATCTATAACTTGTAAGGAAGAAATAAACTACTAAATGTGTTATTGTATGAAAGTAAAAAGATGCTAAGATATATAAGATATGAGATGATAATAGATAATTGGATTATTGAAAAAGTTGATGATAAGTTGTGTGATGATCATTGGCTTTTATAGGGATGCATGGTTGCTGATCCCTCGTCCAAATTCGTACCCTAGTCAAAGCATTAATGTACTCATTTAAGCTCGGTTTGAAGAAGAGCTAAGTAACGTCCACTTGCAGAAATACCCGATCGGGTATTGGGTAATCCGATCGGGTTTTTGTGTAAGATGGATTTTCCGCCTTTTCATTTTAGGCACGGAATCCTATGCCTTGGTCTTGGTCAATGCAATGCGGAATTGGGCTTGGGCTGATCTTCTCTTGACTTGGGTTGATATTTCCTTTTAAAGTTCAAAGCCAAAATCCAAATTGAGTTCATTCGAGGAAGGATGTAGCGAAATCGTAATCAAATCGTGAACTGGCTATCATCAATTCCTTGACAACTCGTATCATAGTGTCTTTGCTCCATAAAGTAGGAAAATATAGCAAAACCGCTTCATTTCCTATAAAACGAGTCAAAACACGCAAAACAACTAGAATAGAATTATTAGCTCGTTAATCACTTAACAAAGTGCATAAATCGTATAGAAATCGAGCTAAAACGGGGGATAAATCAGAACAAAATATCACTTATCAAACTCCCCCAAGCTAAACCCTTGCTTGTCCTCAAGCAAACATAACATTCATAACTAGGACAAGGGTAGCTAACAATGATCAATCTATCATACAAATCTCAAAAAGTAAGCTCTAAATAAGTAGATGAATCATAAGCCCGCAACAACAAGGGCGAAGGAAAATGCGGATCATGGTTGAGATTTACATAACGGCGCAGCATAGAAAATATTCTTTGGACCTTTTCAGCTCTTGCATGATCTTTTTGACAATGGACTCTTACGGTACACTCTTCACTCAAATTTTTGTAAAATAGGAAATATTGGTTCAAATTTTGAAGTGACACTCACTTATCTACAACTTATAAGAATGTGCCCGCAGTCTAGTATGGTAGACAATCCAAAATCATGAAGTAAAACTAATCATGATCAAAATATAATGTAAGAATCATTAGTAAAGTAAAGAAGAGGCTTGGGAAATTTGGGTAAGAAAGTGGACAAATGATTTTGGTCATGTGGAGCTTAAAGTCAAGCTAGTAATAACCAAATGCGTAGTGGATACTCAATCCAAATCATACCAATTCCCATCAACAAAAGTCAAAGCCAAAAGCAGCATATTGGCTTATTAAACATGACAAACCAAATTACGACCTCCCATAATTTTCTTTCTTTTCATTTCATGGAAGCGTTTTTCCTCTTTTCTTTTCTTTTTTCTCTTTTTTTTTCTTTTTTTTTGAGCTTTCAATTTCATTTTCCATTTTTCATCGTTCTTTCAAAGCTCTTTTTTTTCTTTTCTTTTTTCACATAAAAACCCGGGAATCAGCAATCCCGAGACAAGATCTCACCAAATGGTGGCATTATCAGAACATCGCAAAAGCACAGAACACCCCTAAACATATAGTCGATTACTAGCTCAACAAAGGTAGGCAAAATTATAATGTAGCTAGAGAAAGAAGGGTGTTTTTGCGAAAGGTGAACAAGAGATTGAATGGCTTCAAAATGTAGATCATGACAGTAATACTTATAGAAAATGGAATAAAAACCATACTTATGCGTTTTGATGTAACACAGACTATAAGGAGAAACTACTCACTCCTAAACTGGGATCGGGTTCAGATGTACCGACCACTGGAGGCTCTACCTTACAATATGAGTAGCTTGCCAAAGTCAAGATCAAGCTTAATTAAGTCCAAATGCAATTTCCTACCTACTGTGTACAAGACATCCCCATGAATGCATAATTCCTCATAATAAAACGAAACATCAGCTCATAAAAACTATAAAATGAGAAATGTAAGATGGAAATGATCTTTTCTTTTTGTGTTTTGATTTTTTCGATTTTTTCTTTTTTTTTTTGTTTTTTTCAAATAAAACTAAAAATGAACTAAGAAAATTAAAAGAAAAGAAAATAAATAAAAATCTAAATGCAATCCTAAATGCACATCCTCCCCCAAGCTAAAACTTCACATTGTCCTCAATGTGCATGCAATTATATCAGAAACAAACCGAGAAATGGCTGATAGCACATGGAACAGAGAAACGATATGAAATTCTAATGGGAAAAAGGGCGTAAAAAGAAAACTAAAAATGCAAAAAATAAAGGAAAGACATTAATTCTTACAAAATGGCTAGCCTCCCCCAAGCTAGTATGAACAAGGGGAGCTCATCATTAAATCACAAAGGCCACCAGCCACGGCCTCTCCTCTCAGAAGGAGGTGGCTCGGGTGCGGATCCAGAAGCATCTGTGTAGTAGGTATCATCTGCAGAATGATTACTACCACGAGAAAGAAAGATCCCGGTTGGGTTGCTGGCTCCTAAGGACTGGTACTCCTCTACTTGGTGATCTCCAAAATCACCTCTATATCCCCCAAAACTCTCGACGCCATAGTCGGTTCCATAGTAATCTGGTCCAGCTCGCAGCACACCTGCACCATAAGTAGTACCATAACCCCCTTCGGGCCAAGTATAAAAAGACGGGTGGGGGCCCTCAGGTCTAATCACACCTTGCCTAGCAAAGTGGTCATAGATGGGGTGCAAAGCAAGCTGCTAGTCGGACTGAATTCTATTAACGGACAAGGTTAGGGCTTCAAACATGGCGGTCACATCGCCCTCACCATGAGTCGAGTGAGAGGATGATCCTACCTCAGTGGCGGCGGGATCTAAGCTGAACAGGGGGGTCAATGGGGGTAATATCCCCAACAGGAAGGTAGTAAGTAGGTCGAGGTAAGATAGCGTCACCCTCTTGAAGTGGAGGTCGCTGCCGAAGAAATGGAATTTGCTCTACCTCGGCGGTCAACTTGACCGAATCACGGCCAGCAATCCTCCAAATCATATGGAGGTGAGAAGCACGAAACCAGTTGAGCTGAACAAAGTAATCATAATCCAACCCATTTCCCATCACGGTGGGAGGTGTAGTCAATGCCTGAAGGTCGGTGGTGGCTTGGTTAAAGCCACAAACTCGCATAGCAAGGTGAGTAATAAGACCCCCATATACAATGGCAGTGTTCTTAGGATTAATAGCTTTGGTCAACTGAACAGCAAAATGATACGGTACACTAACAGACCATGGCTCATCACCATTCACATTCAAAAATCCTCCTAACATTTCTAACTCTACTCGTCTCACCAAATGAGGTTCAGCACGACCCAAAAAGGTCCATCCCATGAATCTTTGCCAGATTCGAATGGCGGGATGATGGATATGTTGGTGTGGGATATGATCCCAATGAGAGACAGGGTAAGTCGAAATAGCACTCCAAAGCAGGCTAACATCAAAGCCTTCTGGAGGTGAGGTAACAATATTTTCAGTGGTGAGACCAAAATATCTAGCAAAAGTCTCTAAGTTCATATTATAATCATCATTAAACAAGCGAAACCGAACTTGAGGCATAGTGTTTCTATTTCTAGACCGATGTAACTCAAAAGAGCTCAAAAATTCAAGGGTTAATTGAGGGTAGGTCTCATAACTAAAGTTCATGCTAACATTCATACCTAGACCCCTAAATAACACTTTAACATGCTCAAGAAGTTTCATATGCCTTAAAGAAGAAACATTGAGGAACTTGGTAGCCCTCATACCTTTGCTTTTAAGAACGCACCATTTTTGCCATTGCTCATTGGAGCTAAATTCCACACCCGGAAAGTTAGGATCATGCATAGCATCCCCTTGATTTTCGGGTTGTTCATTCGCTTCAAGCATTTCTATATCTTCCTCTTGTGCTCTACTACTTTCTCCTTGAGTGGAGGTTCTTGCCCTCTTTGATTTCCTTAATGTATGTGCCATTTTCTACAAATAACTAGTATTAAAACACTTCATTCATAAACACAAGTGGATAGCATAAGTGTTATAATACTAAGCTTTAAGCACAAATTCAAGCATAGTAACCTTAGTAAAACATTGTCATGCTATCTTTTGAGCACAAATGGATGACATTAAGCATAACAATATGTTACTAAGATGAACAACATATACTTAAATCATGAGTTTGGCTACTACCTAAAGGTACTAATGCTAACTTAACATGACAAAATCATAAGTGCATAGTATAAAGCATGAATTCAAGCATCATACTACCACTTAAGCATAAGTTGTTAACATATAGCAAAGATGAGTATCCTAATTAGCTAATGAGCATCCAAATCAAAGTAATCATCCTAATTAATCACTAAAATTCACTCTATAGCATGTAAGAATCATTAGAAATCCAATTTAAACAAGTTTTGCAATCAAAATCAAGAACCCCCAAATTTGAGTTAGGGTTTGTTCATGTTGGATTTCTGAAAAATATAGAGAGATTGAAGTAACTAAAGTAGAAATAACTTAATTGCCCTTGATGAACTATAGGAACAAATTTTGTAAGAATAAACTAAGAATTGAAGGTTTTGAGAGAATTTTGAGCTTTGAAAGTGAAGAACACGGGTATAAGGCAGCAAGCAAAGGGTAGCAAATGGGTTTTATAGAAGAAAATAGAGTAAAACACAAAACAGGCAATATACCCGATCGGGTAGACAGCAATCCGATCGGGTAAGTTCGCTAATCCGGTTTTTGTTTCTTTTTTCTTTGCCACTTGCTCTTACCTTTGGGCTATGTCCTTGCACATACTTACTAACCTTAGTAATCTTGACAACTTGGGCCAAGGATAGCTCCTTCTTGTCTCAATAAGTCCTCCGATTCTAAGTATGAAAAACGATATACTAGATATGCATAATAACAAGTGAAACGAAGAAAATATTCCTAACTATTACAACACAAAATCCAAAATTAGAGTCCAAACAAATAAGTCCAAAATAAAAATCATTGTCTAATAAGTAAGAAAAAATGCATAAAGAAAAAGTAAAGAAAAAGACGGGTTGCCTCCCGACAAGCGCATTTTGAGTCATGCTAGACTATGTTTTGCTATCCCTCCTTAAGCCTTATGAAGGGATTTTAAGCTCCTTGCAGCTGGATTCGTCCTTGAGTTTCCACATTTACCTTTTTACCAACACCCATGGCAATCTCATCATGCCTCCGCAGCTTTGAAAGCCTCGAGGTCGCCATCTCCAACGCTCAACACATTCCCTTTTTTATCAAAGGTGGCACTCGATCCATCTATTTCAAACGTGATCTTTTCCCCTTTTACATCTATACAAGCTCCAACCGTGTTTAGGAAGGGCCTTCCTAATATAATATAGTCATTCCTTTCCTTCTTTGAATATATGACATAGAAATCGACGGGAACGAGGAAATCCAATCCGTATTGGGACATCTTCCACAATTCCTGCGGGAGTATGCATAGATCCGTCGGCTAGTTGAAGACTAGTACTTGTGAATTTCATTTGTATGAGGCAATGGTCATGATAGAAATCAAAAGGCATGACGCTAATAGCGGCTCCTAAATCACACAATGCACCTTTGACCTTATGAAAACACATTGTGAAAGAGATGTTGAAACAACCTGGGTCCTTAAGTTTTCAAGGAATGAGAATCTTCCCTTCTTCAAGGGTAGGTTCCTTGGAGTTCTTGGTTGCTTCTCTTTGCCTAGATGTTTTGCCAATCCGTGCCTCTAATTTTGAAAAAGCTTCGTTTGTTGCCAAAGCTACTTCTCCAATTCTTTCTTCGAACTTCCCTTGAGCTTTTATCAATTTCATGATCAAGGCTTCGAGACGGGATGTCTCCTCATGTGTAGGGACTTTGGTTGGTTTGGCTCGTGTTGGATTGTTGGAAAGTTCATGGGGTAACCTAAAGATAGGCTCCTTACTATTTTCATTCCCAAGAGGATGATCACAAGGTTTATCACTAATCATATCAATTGTGACAATCGATGGTACTTCACTCCCTTGGGTGTTTTGACTAGAACTCGACGGGGTCAACTCCTCTACTCTCTTTTGGAGAGATAAAATGGCTGATTTAAGTGAGTTTAGGTTAGAAAGGAAGTAAGAGCTCATGCTATGTTGGGTTTGGGTTATCTCCCTTAACTTGACATCTACTAGACCGTTTTGAAAAGGTGGGTATTGTGGTGTATGAGTGGATTGGGCTTGATAAATTTGTGGGTGAAAAGGGTTTAAGGGTGTGAGTTTGTTCCCACATCGTTGAGGTACATGTCCTATTCCCCCACAAAGTTCACATGGTTTTGTAATTGAGGTCAATGGGTTGGAAACTTTTGGGTGATATAAGGTACTTTTTGGGGTGGTTTCGTTGGATTGAATGGGACAAGCTAAGGAAATGGTAGTGTCAACATCAATTGAAGTTTCCACTCGACTCTTCTTTCGCTCTCTCCCATTGGTTTGTGAACCTTCCCCTCTTTCATTTTGTGATTTAGTTGATAGGTTTGACAAATTGGTTCTAAACCTACGGTGAAAAGCGATGACAATCTCTTCCCACTGCATAGGCCTTGTGGCTTCCTTTAACCGACGGGTGAACCACCACTTAGCTTCTCCCTTTAGTGATAAAGGAAAAAGGGTTTCTCTAATTTCGATTTGGGTGATTCCCTCCCTCACAAAGGTTCGACATAACTCACAAAAGGTTTGAAGATGGTGCGACGGGTTTTTGTTTGGTTTTCCACTAAATTGGTTACCCTCTATGAGAGCAATCAAAGTCAAATGGACCCTTAGGATCCCACTAGCGAGCTCAAAAACCCGGTACCTTGGATCTTCCCTTGTTAGTACCATTTTTGTCAACCTACAAGAAAAACACAAAAGAGAAAGTTAGTAACGATTTAGGTACGATTGCACCTAAAAATGGTAGAATTGATAAACAAAAACCAACAATACATAGATAAACAAAACCGTGCTCCCCGGCAACGGCGCCAAAATTTGGTCGGGTTTGTCGCGGTCCCGATACAAAAATAATTACCCGCACTTAGGCTAACAACATAAGGAATGTAATTAGGGAAGTAGGGTGTCGATCCTCAGGGAGTACGTGTTAACTATGAATTGCTATGGATTGATTTTCATTTAAGTTCGAGTCACTTTAGGTGTTTGTCTAAACTATTAACATAAAATAAAATGACAAGTATATAAATGACGATATGTAAATGACAAATATGTAAATTGCAAATGAAAAACTCAGAACAGAAGACTTACCCGATCGGGTTGTCACATACCCGATCGGGGAAACCCTCTGATCCGAATAACAACAACTAAATTCTAACTAAAAACGATATTTAAATGACAATATTGAAAGCCTAACTAACTAAACTAATAAACTAGACAATAATAATAAAGTAAACTATCTAAGAACGAGAATAGAAAGACGATAAAGTAAACTATCTAGATAACAATAAAATAAACTATCTAAAACGGTAAAGTAAACTAACTAATCAAGTTGATATAGTGAAAGAGAAATACATGTAAAACTAATTAAAAGTTTCATTGACACCAACATTAGAATTACTATGATTGTCTAGGCCTTGTAGCGGTATATTCCTTTCGGATTCGTACCGACCTTTTAGTGGGTCCTAACGTCCTTTCAGCATGGTTAGGTCACTAAACCCCTATTGGTAGTCCTAATTCCCATCCCAACTCTCGTTATAAAGATAGAAATAGACTAATACAAACAATTGTTTATGGCCACTAAACAAAGTTATAGAATTTGATACGACCAAAGGAAGAAATAACTAGATGGTTCAATTGGTAACTACTCTTCTTTTAATTCATTTAACTCGTGAATCATTTCAAATATTACAACTCTATTTATTTTATTTACACAATGATAATTTTACAATATTAGAATTAATCTAATTTATATGATTATGTGATTAAGTAAATTAATAAGAAAAAGATGTATGAAATTAGACTAGGAAATATAAGTACTAAAGTGATTATGGTGACTATGTTAATAATGATTCTAGTGATAATGTTTAGGATTATATGATTAGGTAAATTATAATGTGACATGCTAAACAATATTTTGGTTTTAACTAGATTAAATTTAGATTGATTTCTTAACAACAACAATATTATGAAAATGATACTAGTGAGATTATAACTCATGATGATTAAAATTGCATAAGTAAATCAAGGATGGAGAATTACCGTAATTGGTATACAATTATGTAAGAAATAAAGTAAAGAACAATTGTCTAACCCAATAACAAAAAGCTATGAAAACACTAGAGAAATACTAAGAAAACTATAATCTATAACTTGTAAGGAAGAAATAAACTACTAAATGTGTTATTGTATGAAAGTAAAAAGATGCTAAGATATATAAGATATGAGATGATAATAGATAATTGGATTATTGTAAAAGTTGATGATAAGTTGTGTGATGATCATTGGCTTTTATAGGGATGCATGGCTGCTGATCCCTCGTCCAAATTTGTACCCTAGTCAAAGCATTAATGTACTCATTTAAGCTCGGTTTGAAGAAGAGCTAAGTAACGTCCACTTGCAGAAATACCCGATCGGGTATTGGGTAATCCGATCGGGTTTTTGTGTAAGATGGATTTTCCGTCTTTTCATCTTAGGCACGGAATCCTATGCCTTGGTCTTGGTCAATGCAATACGGAATTGGGCTTGGGCTGATCTTCTCTTGACTTGGGTTGATATTTCCTTTTAAAGTTCAAAGCCAAAATCCAAATTGAGTTCATTCGAGGAAGGATGTAGCGGAATCGTAATCAAATCGTGAACTGGCTATCATCAATTCCTTGAAAACTCGTATCCTAGTGTCTTTGCTCCATAAAGTAGGAAAATATAGCAAAACCGCTTCATTTCCTATAAAACGAGTCAAAACACGCAAAACAACTAGAATAGCAATATTAGCTCATTAATCACTTAACAAAGTGCATAAATCGTATAGAAATCGAGCTAAAATGGGGGATAAATCAGAACAAAATATCACTTATCAAACTCCCCCAAGCTAAACCCTTGCTTGTCCTCAAGCAAACATAACATTCATAACTAGGACAAGGGTAGCTAACAATGATCAATCTATCATACAAATCTCAAAAAGTAAGCTCTAAATAAGTAGATGAATCATAAGCCCGCAACAACAAGGGCGAAGGAAAATGCGGATCATGGTTGAGATTTACATAACGGCGCAGCATAGAAAATATTCTTTGGACCTTTTCAGCTCTTGCATGATCTTTTTGACAATGGACTCTTACGGTACACTCTTCACTCAAATTTTTGTAAAATAGGAAATATTGGTTCAAATTTGAAGTGACACTCACCTATCTACAACTTATAAGAATGTGCCCGCAGTCTAGTATGGTAGACAATCCAAAATCATTAAGTAAAACTAATCATGATCAAAATATAATGTAAGAAGCACTAGTAAAGTAAAGAAGAGGCTTGGGAAATTTGGGTAAGAAAGTGGACAAACGATTTTGGTCATGTGGAGCTTAAAGTCAAGCTAGTAATAACCAAATGTGTAGTGGATACTCAATCCAAATCATACCAATTCCCATCAACAAAAGTCAAAGCCAAAAGCAGCATATTGGCTTATTAAACATGACAAACCAAATTACGACCTCCCATAATTTTCTTTCTTTTCATTTCATGGAAGCGTTTTTCCTCTTTTCTTTTCTTTTTTCTCTTTTTTTTTCTTTTTTTTTGAGCTTTCAATTTCATTTTCCATTTTTCATCGTTCTTTCAAAGCTCTTTTTTTTCTTTTCTTTTTTCACATAAAAACCCGGGAATCAGCAATCCCGAGACAAGATCTCACCAAATGGTGGCATTATCAGAACATCGCAAAAGCACAGAACACCCCTAAACATATAGTCGATTACTAGCTCAACAAAGGTAGGCAAAATTATAATGTAGCTAGAGAAAGAAGGGTGTTTTTGCGAAAGGTGAACAAGAGATTGAATGGCTTCAAAATGTAGATCATGACAGTAATACTTATAGAAAATGGAATAAAAACCATACTTATGCGTTTTGATGTAACACAGACTATAAGGAGAAACTACTCACTCCTAAACTGGGATCGGGTTCAGATGTACCGACAACTGGAGGCTCTACCTTACAATATGAGTAGCTTGCCAAAGTCAAGATCAAACTTAATTAAGTCCAAATGCAATTTCCTACCTACTGTGTACAAGACATCCCCATGAATGCATAATTCCTCATAATAAAACGAAACATCAGCTCATAAAAACTATAAAATGAGAAATGTAAGATGGAAATGATCTTTTCTTTTTGTGTTTTGATTTTTTCGATTTTTTTTTTTTTTTTTTGTTTTTTTCAAATAAAACTAAAAATGAACTAAGAAAATTAAAAGAAAATAAAATAAATAAAAATCTAAATGCAATCCTAAATGCACATCCTCCCCCAAGCTAAAACTTCACATTGTCCTCAATGTGCATGCAATTATATCAGAAACAAACCGAGAAATGGCTGATAGCACATGGAACAGAGAAACGATATGAAATTCTAATGGGAAAAAGGGCGTAAAAAGAAAACTAAAAATGCAAAAAATAAAGGAAAGACATTAATTCTTACAAAATGGCTAGCCTCCCCCAAGCTAGTATGAACAAGGGGAGCTCATCATTAAATCACAAAGGCCACCAGCCACGGCCTCTCCTCTCAGAAGGAGGTGGCTCGGGTGCGGATCCAGAAGCATCTGTGTAGTAGGTATCATCTGCAGAATGATTACTACCACGAGAAAGAAAGATCCCGGTTGGGTTGCTGGCTCCTAAGGACTGGTACTCCTCTACTTGGTGATCTCCAAAATCACCTCTATATCCCCCAAAACTCTCGACGCCATAGTCGGTTCCATAGTAATCTGGTCCAGCTCGCAGCACACCTGCACCATAAGTAGTACCATAACCCCCTTCGGGCCAAGTATAAAAAGACGGGTGGGGGCCCTCAGGTCTAATCACACCTTGCCTAGCAAAGTGGTCATAGATGGGGTGCAAAGCAAGCTGCTAGTCGGACTGAATTCTATTAACGGACAAGGTTAGGGCTTCAAACATGGCGGTCACATCGCCCTCACCATGAGTCGAGTGAGAGGATGATCCTACCTCAGTGGCGGCGGGATCTAAGCTGAACAGGGGGGTCAATGGGGGTAATATCCCCAACAGGAAGGTAGTAAGTAGGTCGAGGTAAGATAGCGTCACCCTCTTGAAGTGGAGGTCGCTGCCGAAGAAATGGAATTTGCTCTACCTCGGCGGTCAACTTGACCGAATCACGGCCAGCAATCCTCCAAATCATATGGAGGTGAGAAGCACGAAACCAGTTGAGCTGAACAAAGTAATCATAATCCAACCCATTTCCCATCACGGTGGGAGGTGTAGTCAATGCCTGAAGGTCGGTGGTGGCTTGGTTAAAGCCACAAACTCGCATAGCAAGGTGAGTAATAAGACCCCCATATACAATGGCAGTGTTCTTAGGATTAATAGCTTTGGTCAACTGAACAGCAAAATGATACGGTACACTAACAGACCATGGCTCATCACCATTCACATTCAAAAATCCTCCTAACATTTCTAACTCTACTCGTCTCACCAAATGAGGTTCAGCACGACCCAAAAAGGTCCATCCCATGAATCTTTGCCAGATTCGAATGGCGGGATGATGGATATGTTGGTGTGGGATATGATCCCAATGAGAGACAGGGTAAGTCGAAATAGCACTCCAAAGCAGGCTAACATCAAAGCCTTCTGGAGGTGAGGTAACAATATTTTCAGTGGTGAGACCAAAATATCTAGCAAAAGTCTCTAAGTTCATATTATAATCATCATTAAACAAGCGAAACCGAACTTGAGGCATAGTGTTTCTATTTCTAGACCGATGTAACTCAAAAGAGCTCAAAAATTCAAGGGTTAATTGAGGGTAGGTCTCATAACTAAAGTTCATGCTAACATTCATACCTAGACCCCTAAATAACACTTTAACATGCTCAAGAAGTTTCATATGCCTTAAAGAAGAAACATTGAGGAACTTGGTAGCCCTCATACCTTTGCTTTTAAGATCGCACCATTTTTGCCATTGCTCATTGGAGCTAAATTCCACACCCGGAAAGTTAGGATCATGCATAGCATCCCCTTGATTTTCGGGTTGTTCATTCGCTTCAAGCATTTCTATATCTTCCTCTTGTGCTCTACTACTTTCTCCTTGAGTGGAGGTTCTTGCCCTCTTTGATTTCCTTAATGTATGTGCCATTTTCTACAAATAACTAGTATTAAAACACTTCATTCATAAACACAAGTGGATAGCATAAGTGTTATAATACTAAGCTTTAAGCACAAATTCAAGCATAGTAACCTTAGTAAAACATTGTCATGCTATCTTTTGAGCACAAATGGATGACATTAAGCATAACAATATGTTACTAAGATGAACAACATATACTTAAATCATGAGTTTGGCTACTACCTAAAGGTACTAATGCTAACTTAACATGACAAAATCATAAGTGCATAGTATAAAGCATGAATTCAAGCATCATACTACCACTTAAGCATAAGTTGTTAACATATAGCAAAGATGAGTATCCTAATTAGCTAATGAGCATCCAAATCAAAGTAATCATCCTAATTAATCACTAAAATTCACTCTATAGCATGTAAGAATCATTAGAAATCCAATTTAAACAAGTTTTGCAATCAAAATCAAGAACCCCCAAATTTGAGTTAGGGTTTGTTCATGTTGGATTTCTGAAAAATATAGAGAGATTGAAGTAACTAAAGTAGAAATAACTTAATTGCCCTTGATGAACTATAGGAACAAATTTTGTAAGAATAAACTAAGAATTGAAGGTTTTGAGAGAATTTTGAGCTTTGAAAGTGAAGAACACGGGTATAAGGCAGCAAGCAAAGGGTAGCAAATGGGTTTTATAGAAGAAAATAGAGTAAAACACAAAACAGGCAATATACCCGATCGGGTAGACAGCAATCCGATCGGGTAAGTTCGCTAATCCGGTTTTTGTTTCTTTTTTCTTTGCCACTTGCTCTTACCTTTGGGCTATGTCCTTGCACATACTTACTAACCTTAGTAATCTTGACAACTTGGGCCAAGGATAGCTCCTTCTTGTCTCAATAAGTCCTCCGATTCTAAGTATGAAAAACGATATACTAGATATGCATAATAACAAGTGAAACGAAGAAAATATTCCTAACTATTACAACACAAAATCCAAAATTAGAGTCCAAACAAATAAGTCCAAAATAAAAATCATTGTCTAATAAGTAAGAAAAAATGCATAAAGAAAAAGTAAAGAAAAAGACGGGTTGCCTCCCGACAAGCGCATTTTGAGTCATGCTAGACTATGTTTTGCTATCCCTCCTTAAGCCTTATGAAGGGATTTTAAGCTCCTTGCAGCTGGATTCGTCCTTGAGTTTCCACATTTACCTTTTTACCAACACCCATGGCAATCTCATCATGCCTCCGCAGCTTTGAAAGCCTCGAGGTCGCCATCTCCAACGCTCAACACATTCCCTTTTTTATCAAAGGTGGCACTCGATCCATCTATTTCAAACGTGATCTTTTCCCCTTTTACATCTATACAAGCTCCAACCGTGTTTAGGAAGGGCCTTCCTAATATAATATAGTCATTCCTTTCCTTCTTTGAATATATGACATAGAAATCGACGGGAACGAGGAAATCCAATCCGTATTGGGACATCTTCCACAATTCCTGCGGGAGTATGCATAGATCCGTCGGCTAGTTGAAGACTAGTACTTGTGAATTTCATTTGTATGAGGCAATGGTCATGATAGAAATCAAAAGGCATGACGCTAATAGCGGCTCCTAAATCACACAATGCACCTTTGACCTTATGAAAACACATTGTGAAAGAGATGTTGAAACAACCTGGGTCCTTAAGTTTTCAAGGAATGAGAATCTTCCCTTCTTCAAGGGTAGGTTCCTTGGAGTTCTTGGTTGCTTCTCTTTGCCTAGATGTTTTGCCAATCCGTGCCTCTAATTTTGAAAAAGCTTCGTTTGTTGCCAAAGCTACTTCTCCAATTCTTTCTTCGAACTTCCCTTGAGCTTTTATCAATTTCATGATCAAGGCTTCGAGACGGGATGTCTCCTCATGTGTAGGGACTTTGGTTGGTTTGGCTCGTGTTGGATTGTTGGAAAGTTCATGGGGTAACCTAAAGATAGGCTCCTTACTATTTTCATTCCCAAGAGGATGATCACAAGGTTTATCACTAATCATATCAATTGTGACAATCGATGGTACTTCACTCCCTTGGGTGTTTTGACTAGAACTCGACGGGGTCAACTCCTCTACTCTCTTTTGGAGAGATAAAATGGCTGATTTAAGTGAGTTTAGGTTAGAAAGGAAGTAAGAGCTCATGCTATGTTGGGTTTGGGTTATCTCCCTTAACTTGACATCTACTAGACCGTTTTGAAAAGGTGGGTATTGTGGTGTATGAGTGGATTGGGCTTGATAAATTTGTGGGTGAAAAGGGTTTAAGGGTGTGAGTTTGTTCCCACATCGTTGAGGTACATGTCCTATTCCCCCACAAAGTTCACATGGTTTTGTAATTGAGGTCAATGGGTTGGAAACTTTTGGGCGATATAAGGTACTTTTTGGGGTGGTTTCGTTGGATTGAATGGGACAAGCTAAGGAAATGGTAGTGTCAACATCAATTGAAGTTTCCACTCGACTCTTCTTTCGCTCTCCCCCATTGGTTTGTGAACCTTCCCCTCTTTCATTTTGTGATTTAGTTGATAGGTTTGACAAATTGGTTCTAAACCTACGGTGAAAAGCGATGACAATCTCTTCCCACTGCATAGGCCTTGTGGCTTCCTTTAACCGACGGGTGAACCACCACTTAGCTTCTCCCTTTAGTGATAAAGGAAAAAGGGTTTCTCTAATTTCGATTTGGGTGATTCCCTCCCTCACAAAGGTTCGACATAACTCACAAAAGGTTTGAAGATGGTGCGACGGGTTTTTGTTTGGTTTTCCACTAAATTGGTTACCCTCTATGAGAGCAATCAAAGTCAAATGGACCCTTAGGATCCCACTAGCGAGCTCAAAAACCCGGTACCTTGGATCTTCCTTTGTTAGTACCATTTTTGTCAACCTACAAAAAAAACACAAAAGAGGAAGTTAGTAACGATTTAGGTACGATTGCACCTAAAAATGGTAGAATTGATAAACAAAAACCAACAATACATAGATAAACAAAACCGTGCTCCCCGGCAACGGCGCCAAAATTTGGTCGGGTTTGTCGCGGTCCCGATACAAAAATAATTACCCGCACTTAGGCTAACAACATAAGGAATGTAATTAGGGAAGTAGGGTGTCGATCCTCAGGGAGTACGTGTTAACTATGAATTGCTATGGATTGATTTTCATTTAAGTTCGAGTCACTTTAGGTGGTTGTCTAAACTATTAACATAAAATAAAATGACAAGTATATAAATGACGATATGTAAATGACAAATATGTAAATTGCAAATGAAAAACTCAGAACAGAAGACTTACCCGATCGGGTTGTCACATACCCGATCGGGGAAACCCTCTGATCCGAATAACAACAACTAAATTCTAACTAAAACGATATTTAAATGACAATATTGAAAGCCTAACTAACTAAACTAATAAACTAGACAATAATAATAAAGTAAACTATCTAAGAACGAGAATAGAAAGACGATAAAGTAAACTATCTAGATAACAATAAAATAAACTATCTAAAACGGTAAAATAAACTAACTAATCAAGTTGATATAGTGAAAGAGAAATACATGTAAAACTAATTAAAAGTTTCATTGACACCAACATTAGAATTACTATGATTGTCTAGGCCTTGTAGCGGTATATTCCTTTCGGATTCGTACCGACCTTTTAGTGGGTCCTAACGTCCTTTCAGCATGGTTAGGTCACTAAACCCCTATTGGTAGTCCTAATTCCCATCCCAACTCTCGTTATAAAGATAGAAATAGACTAATACAAACAATTGTTTATGGCCACTAAACAAAGTTATAGAATTTGATACGACCAAAGGAAGAAATAACTAGATGGTTCAATTGGTAACTACTCTTCTTTTAATTCATTTAACTCGTGAATCATTTCAAATATTACAACTCTATTTATTTTATTTACACAATGATAATTTTACAATATTAGAATTAATCTAATTTATATGATTATGTGATTGAGTAAATTAATAAGAAAAAGATGTATGAAATTAGACTAGGAAATATAAGTACTAAAGTGATTATGGTGACTATGTTAATAATGATTCTAGTGATAATGTTTAGGATTATATGATTAGGTAAATTATAATGTGACATGCTAAACAATATTTTGGTTTTAACTAGATTAAATTTAGATTGATTTCTTAACAACAACAATATTATGAAAATGATACTAGTGAGATTATAACTCATGATGATTAAAATTGCATAAGTAAATCAAGGATGGAGAATTACCGTAATTGGTATACAATTATGAAAGAAATAAAGTAAAGAACAATTGTCTAACCCAATAACAAAAAGCTATGAAAACACTAGAGAAATACTAAGAAAACTATAATCTATAACTTGTAAGGAAGAAATAAACTACTAAATGTGTTATTGTATGAAAGTAAAAAGATGCTAAGATATATAAGATATGAGATGATAATAGATAATTGGATTATTGTAAAAGTTGATGATAAGTTGTGTGATGATCATTGGCTTTTATAGGGATGCATGGCTGCTGATCCCTCGTCCAAATTTGTACCCTAGTCAAAGCATTAATGTACTCATTTAAGCTCGGTTTGAAGAAGAGCTAAGTAACGTCCACTTGCAGAAATACCCGATCGGGTATTGGGTAATCCGATCGGGTTTTTGTGTAAGATGGATTTTCCGTCTTTTCATCTTAGGCACGGAATCCTATGCCTTGGTCTTGGTCAATGCAATGCGGAATTGGGCTTGGGCTGATCTTCTCTTGACTTGGGTTGATATTTCCTTTTAAAGTTCAAAGCCAAAATCCAAATTGAGTTCATTCGAAGAAGGATGTAGCGGAATCGTAATCAAATCGTGAACTGGCTATCATCAATTCCTTGAAAACTCGTATTCTAGTGTCTTTGCTCCATTAAGTAGGAAAATATAGCAAAACCGCTTCATTTCCTATAAAACGAGTCAAAACACGCAAAACAACTAGAATAGCAATATTAGCTCATTAATCACGTGCACTTAACAAAGTGCATAAATCGTATAGAAATCGAGCTAAAATGGGGGATAAATCAGAACAAAATATCACTTATCAATCGTCCTGCTTGGTTCTGAGTGGCATTGTGACACCCTCAAATTTGCGGAAAGAAAAAAATAATTTAAATAAATAAAAGATGAGAATACGTTTCTAATAGGTTCACTTTAGTGAAAATCGGTATATTTTAAAACCGGAACCTACTATTAAATATATTCATCATAAGAAGGTGTCATAAATAAAAAGGTTCATAACAAAAAAAAGAAATAATATTATATATAAAAAGTATCTGAAACGGGAGACATATCTCCCGTATAAATACAGAAATAAAAGAGTGTATAATAATATACAATCCTAAGAACCGAATATAGGTCCAAGGTAAATACTTCGCTCGCTAGCTCGTCAATGTACCCAATGTATGCATCACAAACCTGCCAACCGCATTAAATATAAACACGGAAGCCACAGTCAGTGGGGCGTAACTCTGAGTTCTCCCAGCCACGAAATGTTAAGTTTAATAAAACATGAATAACATAAAAGAGATGTATATGGAAAAATACAACACTTTAACATATACGATATGCTTTTCATGTTATGAATACAATTAACTAACATATAACCTATCATATGAAAGCTATCATGTGAATCTGATAATAATCTATAATACGAGGTAGGGAAGCTGGTATGCTAGCTCAGAGGTTACCTTTAACATGGCCATGATACATACACTCACACCCTAATCAAACTATAATATCATGTGAATCAGTTAACAACCGGTAATCCAAACTCTATCAACCGTAGCCGGCTTGCATCTCACCTTCTACGACTCATAGAATCATCAAACATGAAAGACCAATACGTCTAGAAACAGGCATAAGTTCTTAGTACAGTCAATAGTCGACTTCTGTAACTCGAGGCGATACCACAAGGTAGGATAAACATCCTAGTCCTAGACTAATCAGACCTAGCGACAACAGCTAACCCATTCCCTGTCTCATGACCAAAAGTACATGAGAATCTCTACTAGGAGACCCCCTAAGCAGAGTTGGCTAGTACTTAAGCTGGCTCCATTCCCACAGTGGAAGCAATTAGGCAGCCATGCCCCGGCTTGGTATCAAAATCCCAGGCCAGTGACACAAAAGCTATCAAGCTGTGAACTATATACTCGTTAAAGATAGTAAGGCCTATCAATGTCATGGTCCAAGGTACTCATCTAGAATTAGAATGGTCAAGACGCCATATAATCATAATTCTCTATGGGTACTTAGTCAACCCGACATATATCATACAATTAAACAGTCACGGTAAAAACTTCCATCATGGGATAATTGCAGGAAAAAATAAACATTCAACTATCATATCGCCTCATATCTACTAAGGCTCATTCATTCATTCATTAAATAAAACCTTACCTGAAGACAAATCCCCGACCCGAGTCCCGCGACGGGTCATCAGTCAAACGGGGCTGACTAGATCTTAGTTTGACCAAACCCGTTTGGTCAAACCGGCTAGAAACAGAGTCTTTACCAATTAGACTTGAACATAAAATCATCATATTCATTCATGCTATTTTACTCCAACTTCTAACATGTGAATTATTAAAATCATACGAAAACCCGCTTGACTTAAAGGATATAAAATTTAACTACAATCACGTATTATAATTTCTAACATGTGAGAATTTATAATATTATGAAAAATACTTTTAATTAAATAATTTACTTATTAAATTTCCCACTTGCTAAATATTACAAAACACGATAAATTAACACTAAACTCAAAAACCGTCACAAGTCCCAAAGTGGGACCCACGGCCTGATTTTGGGCCGAGACACACATGGGCCTGGACTGGGCCCCCACGACCTAGTTTTGGGCTGTTTTGGCCTTTTTATCGATTTTACTAAAAACCGTTTCTAATTATTTCCCGCATGCTTAACATAATTAAAACCCGTCAAAACAACAACATACAATACAAAACACCGACACAACCCAAAACCAAACCCGGACCCACCATCGACCACACAGACCTGGTCCTGAACCGCGCCTGGACCCCTTGCGGTTTTGGTCCGTTCACAGCCCCCCTCAAACAACCGCTCTACACACTGGCAACCAACAAGCACACACCATCAATTATTTGGCATAGCAGTACATATGTATATTAATGATATTCAAACAACCATTTTTATTAACAACCATCAACAAAAATTCATTTTCATGAACCATCATCCAAAATTCGATACAAGTACACTAACACATTAAAAATAACCCTACAACTGAAATCAATACTACTCTTAATCATGTTCTACTACTAAAAAACTCTAATCATAATAAACTTGGACCAAAAACAAAAGAT